>CM040245.1:106231300-106491626 GCA_022545495.1 Chrysanthemum lavandulifolium | reverse complement strand
TACCGAGACTTCATAGCAAGAACCTTGTTGGGTTTGTTCCAAGATTGCTCTATTTCACCGCACTCTTCCCATATCTCACTTTTCTCCTTTTATCATCATACCTAAGGACTTCTACACTAACTAGTGGATTGTCCACTGGTAGATCCCTCCGGTTCGGCGGATCATGGAACACATACCTAACCTTATCATCCTTATATCACCGCATATAAAGTAAAGTTGGTCGGTCAATTTGGTATTGTTCATCCGCCATTGGAACCAATTGAAAACCATTTGAAAATCAATCCGGATACTTGTGATATATTATCAAAGCATTTTGTACCGAATTGTTTTTGATATTTTAGAACGAGAACTCCCTCAACATGTGCATCAAGTATTTGAAAATGTTTTGCACACGGAGGCAAGAGAAAGAATTAACTTCTTTGATTACCATTTTCTAAAAAATATCAATATCACTTCCCACATCAAATTAAGTAGATATAGCATTTCCGGAAGGATGAGGTTTCCATAATTTGCTCCCTCAATATGTGCCTCGAGGTTTGAAAAGGGTTTTGCACATACTAGAGGAACTTCGCACATTGAGATAAGTTGATCACATTTCAAATCAAAGGTTTAAGATAGATGCTCCCTCATCATGTGCATTGAAAATTTGAAATCGTTTGTCACATGTGGGAAGGACAACATGTACATCCTTATAAAACCATTTACCGAATTATCGCTTTAACCAATTTAAATCACACATTCTCCCCGATCACAATTATCAAATCATTTGAGATTTGTGATCTCTTATAGATTTAAATTGATTTTGAAGGCTTTTAAGGAGAATTGTGACTTGATTATGAAAGCGTTTTTCGATAAGGATCGGATTTTAAGACTTTAAACTCCATTTATAAAACATGCATGTACATCTTTTGAAAAACAATTTAATGCCAAATAACTTTTAATTTAATTGAAATCATTCTCCCCACAATCAATGACATAGGTTGTTGATTGAGAGATAGAGATTTTGACAAATAAGTCCTGATGATTATCAAAAATAGAGACCGAGTTATTTTTCAAAGCGCTTAGTTTTCAACAGATGAATGTTTATAGAATCGAGCAATGAATTTTGAAAACATGATAAAGTATGGCTCTGTTCTTTCTTTGAAAAGTGGGTTCTTGCACGAAATGACAAAGAAGCCAATTTTTTCTCTTTCTCCCAAAATATTTTTTGATTTTTTTTTTTTTTTTTTTTTAGAATTCGAACAACATCTAAAGACCCGTGTCATTCTTTGAATGACATCACAAAGACCGTAGATATTATCGAACAGAGAAAAACATGACAAATTGACAATATTTTTTGAAGGTTTTTCAATTTTCGATTTTTATGGATTTTGAAAGTTTTATAATTTTCTATTTGATTTTTGAGAGTTTTATAATTTTGTATTTTGTTTTTCAATAAATATTTACAAGAGATAGATGAAGATAGACCTTTACTCCTCGCCTTCCTCCTCAAGACGTTTGAGAGTTTCGGTTGAAGGCTTTTCAAACCAAGGCGTGGCGTGGAAGAATAAACTCAAACGTTCTCTTGGAAGAGCTTTGGTGAAGATGTCGCTAGCGATATTCGAGACCTCACAAAATATAGTTCCACCACACCTTTTTCCACTTGTTCACGATGAAATGATGTCGAATGTCGATATGCTTTGCTCTTGAGTGTTGAACGTTGTTGCATGAGAGAGCAATAGCACTTTATTATCACAAGACAGAGGATTTTGTTGAATTCAAAGCCATAGTCGGATAATTGAGATCTCATCCATAAGATTTGAGCACAACAAGATGACATGGCTATGTATTCACCTCAGAGAGAAATAGAAGTACTCATTTGCTTCTTTGAAGACCACTCATGCTTATCACCCAAAACCGAGCACCTCGGATGTACTTCGACGTGTATCTTGACAACTCGCATGATCGAGATCTGCATAGGTCGTTAGTGACATACCGGTGTCCTTCGGTACCATAGTCCCATATTGATGGTTCCTTGGAGATACCGAAGACCCGCTTAAGCGCTTCAAGGTGCTTTTTAGTAGGCTTAGCACGGTATCTAGCACACATGCAAACAACGAACAAGATGTCTCGGTCTACTAGATGTGAGGTACATCGGGGATCCAATCATACTACGATATTTCGTTTGGTCAATCATGATCCCCGAGTGGTCCTCATCTAGTTTGGTTCGATCAATCATGGGGTGTCAACAGGTCACTTGAATCAAATCCAAATTTCTTTAAGATCTCGGTTGCATATTTAGATTGATTTATGAAAATGCCTCCGGGACTTGGTGAAATTTGTAATCCCAAGAAAATGACATTTGTCCCATCATTGACATTTGAAATTTTGAACTCATTTCATTAGAAAAAGCGATCACATTCCATTGGGTGCATCGAGGCAAAATAATATCATCAACATAAATTTGAACATGAGTTAAATGTTTGCACGACTTCGGTGAACAATGTAGGATCAATCGCTCCTTTCTTTGAATCCGGTTGATAGAAGAAACTTTGATGTTGTATCATACCATGCCCTCGAGCTTGCTTTAAACCGTAAAGAGCCTTCTCCAGACGATAAACGTGAGTAGGATGCTCTTGATTCACAAATCCTTCAGTTGGTGACGAGCGACTTCTTTAAGATCTCCGCTCGAAATGCCGCTTTCACATCCATCGATAGACTACCATGTTCTTACAAGCAAGATTAGCCGAAAAGATTACGATTGCCTCGATTCGAGCAACAGGAGCAAAGATTCTTCAAAATCAATACCTCCTCTTGACGGTATCCTTTAGCAACTAATCGAGCCTTGTTCTTCAACACATCACCATGCTCATCAAGTTTCACTTTGAAGATCCATTTAAGAGCTATAATCATAGCACAACTGAGCGGTGTACTAACTCCCATACATCAAGACGATCAAACTCATGAATTTCATCTTGCATGGCATTGAACCAAATATCTTCATTCATGGCGGTTTAACATCTTTTGGTTCGATCTTAGATAGTACGGAGTTGAAGAAGCACCATAAGGCATCGGTTGCAAGTTGTTTCGGGTTGATACTGGGGCGAGAGGGATTACCAATGATGTTGTCTAATGGATGATCGTGAGTCCATTTTACGAGGTGTTCGTGTGGCGGTTGTTGAGGGACCAAGTAGTGAGTTGATGTCTCCGAAGAAGATGGTTCGATGATGATTCGAGAGCAAATATGTTTTCAAATGGAGCATCTTCGAGGGTAGCAAAGGATTAACTTCATCATTGATGCGAAACATTTCCATGATGTACATTTGAAGGATGATGATTTGTTGATGAGGCGAAGGATCGCAGACGGTGCTTCTCGACTTAAAGATATTGAGATCAAGGATTGACTTCATTCACAGTGAATATGAGCATCCTCTTGTGTGGATCAACACCTCATTAGTAATTGAATCATACAGTTCATCAAACATAGGATCAAACAATTTCTTTAAATCATCTTCGGATGGAGGTACATATAGAGTTTCTTGAGAAGAATTTGGAACAAGGGATGAACCAATGGGACTGTTTTGAAGTCGGGTCCTGAGCGGAGTGTCTAGGAGCCATTTGACCGTAAGCTCATCAAACGTAACGTGAATTGTTTCCATGATATTTCGGGTTCTTTTGTTGTAGATTCGGTATCCCTTTTGTTTGATGCATATCCTACAAATACTCCAATGTCGACTTTAGCCCTAAGTTTGCCTAAGTCTTGACCTCATTGGTTGGATAACACAATGCACCAAACACACGAAGGAAAGAGATTAGGTTTTCTGTTGTGGACAAGTTCATATGGAGTTTTCCATGTGCGGTGTGAATTAGGGAGCGATTTTGTGTGTAGGATGCGGTGGCGATTGCTTGACCCGGAGAAACATTGGAACCTTTGAGTAAATCGGCATTGTTCTAGCGGCTTCAACAAGAGTTCGATTTAGTCTTTCAACTACACCGCTCGCTGAGGAGTTCGTGGAACACTTCTTTGATGGTCGATTCCAACGCTTTCATAGAATTCATTAAGTTGTTTGTTGACAAACTCGGTTCCATTATGCATTCGATAATTACGGCGTTTTGTTAAGTCGAGCTCGCACTGCTTGATGAGTTTGATGATGATATCGGAGTTTCATCCTTTGTCCTTAAGAACTTGACCGGTGAATCTAGAGTAATCATCAACCACAACTAACACATATTTCTTCCCAAAGATATTACGCACCTCATTGGTCCACATAAATCCATATGAATCATATGAAGAACTTCGTGATGAGTTAGTAGGTTTGGGTTTGTGGGCAAACTTTTGCTTTTACCCAATTGGCATCTTTGAACAAAGATGATCCTTTTCATACTTTAGTCTAGGTAAACCTACAACTAAGTCCTTTACGGAAAGATCGTTGATGGTGCCAAGTTCAAGTGATTGAGACGACGATGCCATAACCATGACTTTGTTTTGAAGCCTTTGATAACAAGCAGCATTGGAGGCCTCATCATGTCATCGATAGAGATGGTGTAAAGATTTGAGCCACGAGTTCCTTTTAACAGCCTTACCATTAAGATCTCTAACAAAGGGTATGTTTTACGAAGGCTACTTCAGATCAAAATCACGAAATTGACCAACAGAGAATGATTATGACCCAAACCTTCCACATATTAAACTCTAGAGATGACACTATCACCAACAATATAATCTCCATAACCCATATGCAATCGAAATGATCATTACCAAATCTAATAATCCGATGAATTTGCTCACGAAGTTCATGAGCCGCGACCGGTCTCCAAATATATGCTTGGAACGACTGAGTCCGTGTACCACGTAACGATTTGAGCGATCCGCAGTTGAACACAGACAAGAATGGATAATCGGATAATTGGGATCCCCATGCAAGAATGGGTTCCATTTGGTTAGTAACAATGTTTGGAACACCCACATCGTAAATAGAAGCATTCATATCGTAGAGTGAGGCAATGGAATCATTGTGAATAGATGCAATACTAGTGTCTCAGATAGCCCTGCTCACGCAGTGATCACTTCTTAAGGGAATAGTTCTACCAAGAGGCATCCATTTTCTAGTGGGCATTATCCGATTAGTCTTATGACCAATGTGTATCCAATAAAAGCCTAATTTATCGAATGTTCTTCGTGTGGGTTTCCTTTGTTTTCTAACTTTCTTTCGTTTTTGCCTTTTAGCCTTCTTAGCATGAATTTTTGCATTAACAATATTAATCGGACAATTAACATCATTAGGCGTAACATTAACACCACATTCATGATTTGAAAGCAATTCAAGCGGACATCGGTACAAGGTTTGCAAATAGTATCGAATTAATTAATTACAAGACGCCTATGGCTAATACTAGAATCAACACGATTCGCTTTATTCAATTCAAGCTTAAAGTTCCTAGATTGTTCTTCTACTCTCTTCCAAAGGTACATTCTTAGCTTGAGAGGTCCTATCATTCCTTGTATTGTCTTGAGACTTTGACCGCCCGCTTTAATGTCACCGATTACTCCTGTAGGGAATGGGAACATTAGTTGGTTTAACTACTCTTTGCATCACCCGCTTAGATGTACCGGGTCCGAACTACATGCGGTGCACTAAGGTTCACTTTCTTAAAACTAGAGGTACTAAGATTTGTACTCCTAGAAGGCACACTTGAGTTCTCTTTCTTAGCATTGATGGATCCGAATCGAACTACTTAAAGGCACACTACGGTTCACATTCAAAACATTGGGAATCGAATGCATATCATACTTGGCATTAGGCATCGAGCATGGAATCAAAGGATTAACTCTCTCACCTAATGACTTTGGGCATATTGTGATCAAGCATTCTAAGATTTCTTGAGATCGTTTGGCATATAAGCATGCATGTCCAATTGCATTATCATGAGGTTTCTCTAGCTTATCCTCTTCAACAATCTCACGAGACATTCTAGGCAATCCTTAAGGGATGAGAAGTATGTTTGAATAGCGAGTTTGTTGTTCCTTAGATGAGGAGGGACATATGTCACGTATGAAGCATATTTATTACAAGAGTGAACCTTTGATACAACATTCTCCCCATTGGTCATTGGCATTTTCCTTTTACACGACTCTTTAGATTCTCAATTTCCTTTTGCAATGAAGCTATTTGTTCGTTATTTTGTTACGAGTGACTTTAATTGATTCAAATAACTCATTGAAATGACGTTTAACCTTTTCATTTTCTTCTAAAAACTTTCGCTTTCCTTTTGTAAAGCATTTACTAGGTTTTGAAGATGAAACGTTTGAGAATTCGAGAATCTAAAGGAGGAGGCATTTGGGAGCTGTCATATTGTTCGTTTGACCCTTTAGTTGAGAGATTTGGGCTTTCAACTTTCGATTGTGTTGCATCGAGCTTGAATCATTCATCACGTTTGTTAATTTGAAAATCGCATCAAACTCGGAGCATCCGATGATGTCTTGATATTTGAAGTTTTGACATTTTCTTTAAGATGTTGATATTTTAGTTGTAAATTAAAATACTCAACTTCTAGTTTAGAAAAATGTTTAACCAAATTGTCGTGATCATCCATTCAATTTTCTCGTTTAGTTTAGAATTAGATTTTTCAAGCTCAATGACACGATCATGGGAGACTTTCAGGCAACAGATAGTTCATGAAATTTGGAAGCATTAATAGAGCATTTTGAAGCGAAAAAAAATATCTTGAGCAACACATTCGAGAATAAGAGTCTCATTTAAGGTATGCAAGTTCTTCCTCTCAATCTCATTATATTTTAGTGCACGCTCATAATCACTAACTTCAACTACCATTGCATCAAATTCCTTTTCCATTCCTTGATATCGGTTTCTATCCCTTTTAAGACTCTCAAAGTGATCTTTCGAAGTTTAAAGAAAGGCATGACCTCGCTTAAATAACATTCTTTCATTTGCTCAAACCCCGTTCTCCTTCCGTTATACCAATGGGTGTGATCCTTTTCTTGCAAGTTTTCTCAAAATCAACAAATAGTTGAAATATAACATATTGGCTAATTAAGGTCTTGCTTTTAGTGGCAATTTTTCTAGGAACAAGATGCATTGGTGTATTAGGAGGATACAATCGCTCTAGGCATTTTCCAAATGGGGGTTTGTTTCAACAATATTTTCATTTTCTCGCTTATCTAAATCCTTTTTCGAAAACTTGTTCGGAGTCAACAATGTCCGAGGCTTAAACATGTTCAAGGAAATCCAGTTTTCCTTCTTGTAGTCATGGGAGTGATAATTATTTTTTCTCTTTGCATTTAGGGTTATCTAATTTTTGTTCATCCTTTCCCTAGTGACTTCATCGATTTCTTATCTTCCTCGGTGCACTCAACGCAACTAGGTTTCGCCTAGGTTTAAGAATCTCGGTTCCATCATAGATCACACTTTGAGCCGCTTTTGCTATCTTTCCGTACTCGGGGTTGGGTTTATCTATAATGGGAACACTATGCTTATCGCTTAGAACTCTATGTTTAGTGACCATGTGAAAGCAATCAATGGTGTTTCCTTGTATGTACAACTTGTTTTCAAGCTTGTTTTCAAAGTTTTCAGATTAGAAAAGTCTCTCAAGAGTTTTGATTCCTTTGCATTAAATTCTTGCTTAAGCATTTTCACATTTTCTTGAAGTTCTTGTTTTGCTTAATGCTTTAGAAAGTTTTTCTTGCAAGGAATTTAATTCTTGTTTCAATACTTCTTCTCTAAAGTTACTTTTTCTAATGACCATCGCGTACTTGGTCATCCATTTCCCGCTCACGAGTGGTCAACTCAAATTTTGCACGTTGTTCATAAATAGCAACACGTTCTTTATAGGCATTTAGTTCATAAATTACGAGAATCATCGAGGCACATGCGTGTATTCATCAAAACATAGTCATTGTTGATTGCGAAGATGCATCACTTGGTACACCTTCACTTTCACTTTGTTTCATCGATTGATCATATGGGATAATATCGATATTACCCATATTTTCAACATTTGATTCAATAGTTTCAGCTGATTGTACTTTGTCATGCATCCGCTGCACATCAAGATTATCGTATAGTTTCAATACCTCCGAGATGAGTTTGTCTTGGGATGGGCCACTAGTGGTGAAGAAGAGACCTTGGGAGAAACCATTGGAGAAATGCTAGCCATAAAAATTGTGTGTGCCGTAGGTCCATCATCCACATCGAGTCGTATGCATCACAATCGCCGACTTGAAAGGCATTCGATGATTGTGACCTATCTCCGAATAGGTTTGCTCATCCACATCTGCATCATAGGTCTTGGCATTGCCCTCAAAGAAGAAACAAAGCAATTCCTCTTCATCCAAAGCGGCACCATTGTCCCGAGCTTGTGCAGTGACATCTTATCTCTCAAGTAATCGGCGATTCATGGACGCTTTGGAGATGTGCGTTCCTTGCAATGTGTCCCTCACCACCACGCTTATAACATTTGATTGGCTTAGCTTGACCTTGGTTACCATTCCTTCCTCGATTACGGTTGCCAACATAACCTCTCCCGCCTACCTCTTCCCCGATCATACTGTCTTTCCCGAATCGGTTGCACCACGATCCTTCCATCTTTAACGGTGGCTTGATTGTGGGGTTAGATCTCGCTCGAGGTTGTTGTTGGTTTGTGGGAGAGAATTCATGTTTTGACTAATCGTAAGAGCTAGTTGATTAATGAAGTTACCCACGTGTGCATCAAGATCGCCTTGTTTGAACATAGGATCGGGAATGAGTTTGTGATTACCATTACCCAAGGGTATGACTTGTGATGCTTTGGTTGTGATTCGATGTTTGAGTAGAAGGCGCTTGAGTCATTAGACGAGCTTGTCTCTCCTCGGTTGGTTTCGAATCGATTGAGAATCAATTTTTCAAACATAGCATGTCTCTCATTCTCGAAGGAGGAAGGCATAGAGTTGCTCATAGTTTGTATTCTTCAATCCTTTAGTGAGCTTCACAATGGTGACAAACTTGTGCCATTCGGGATTCATGTTGTTCACAAATTTTGAGTTCAAATGAATGTTAGGCATAGTCATTCGATGTTCCTCATGTCATTCACTAACTTATGAAATCTCATAGTACTCATAGACATTCTCATCCGGTTTCATCTTGAAGTGTTCAAATTCGTCATAGAGTTGGGATTATCTGCCTTCCATAGTTAATTACGAACCGAGAAGCATCTTAACATTATCCTAAACGCCTTTGCATCGTTGTTATGATTGATCGACTTGTAGATGTCTTTAGGAAGACCTTGAAGAACAATGTTTGAAGCCCGATATCGCATCGAATCTCTTTTATCCTTATCATCAAGCTCATCATACGCTTTAGGTCCGTCCATTCCGTAAACAGAGTACCATCTTCATTAGTATCAAGTATGTCTCTAGTCGTCTCAACTCGATATGGTCCTTCATCAATGGATTTGAGAATGTTGACACCATTTTCCTTTCCAAGGCGATAAATCGATTCGTTGAGCCCAAGAATCGTAGTCGATTCATCAAGCATGGGTGGACGAGTATCGACCCACCGCTGAACATCCTCTCGCAATAAAGGAGATGATAGTAGGAACGTTGGTAGACATGTTAACGATAATACGGGATTTTATAACTCTATGATTAAACCGAGAAATAGATTCTTTCACGGGATTTTACTAAATCAAGAGAAACCGTAAACAATCACCCGAGTCGCTAGAAGATAATGCACCAAGTCGCTAACACTTAATTGCTACACCACTAAGTCGCTAGAGTCCCAAGTCGCTAGACAAATGCAAGTCGCTAAGTAGTAACTCGCTAAGCCTCAAGTCGCTAGCAAAATTTTGGCGACAATTACTACTCAAGTCGCTAAAGATACAAGTCGCTAAAGAGCAACTCGCTCTGGACTAGGTCGCTACCACTGTCATTACCCGTAGTGGAGAGTCCACTACTTGTCATCAGAAATCGCTAGATCTAAGTCGCTAGGTCTAAAACTCAGAACTCGCTACAAATTTGTAAAGCAAGTCGCTCTGAAGAAAGTAATCCGTGAGTTAAGTCGCTAGCAAGAAAAACCACATAAACATCACTTTTCAATCCAAAAATAACCCAACCAAGATGATTTAAGCTTACCAAATGAAAACCAACACACTTGTGATGATTCTAAACATAAAAGTACTAACAAAATCCAAACTTTAACACAAGAAATCAACCAAATGATGCAAAACCACTAAACTTTTCAAACTCAAAACCACCTAAAACCACTAGAAATCCAAAGATGTGCAAGATATGATCTAACCATGGCTCTTGATACCAATTGTTAGATATAAGTTTTCACATACACATCAAACCATAACACAAAGTGGCGATAAATGGTATTCTAGAGAGAAAGTTAGAGGTTTAGGGAACTTAGTGAGAGAAAGTGAAAGATATTATTATGAGCTCCAACTCTCTACCTTGGGAGGTAGAGAGTATTTATAGTCTTACATAAATCGCCACACATCGGGCTGTGGATCAGGCATACAGTGGGTAAAGACCCGTCCGTCCTCCACGGTGTTACTTAACTAGATACTACTTAACATTAAAAGAACTACGACTACGAGCTTTCTAACGATTACATATACTTGAGGTGACCGACTCTTTAATACCTGGAATTTCTAATTCCTAACATAACGAATGGAAACGTGTAAAAACTAACAGAAACGTATTAAAACGAATGTAAACGTATTAAAACAAATGAAAATGTATAAAAACGAGCAAAAACATGTAAAGACGGATGAAAAGGTTTAAAAACGGATACAAACGTATAAAAACAGACAAAAACGTATGAAAATGGATGAAAACGTAAGAAAGCGGACGAAAACGTATAAAAACGGATGAAAGCATAAGAAAACGTAAAAAACGAAGAAAAACATATAAAAATTTAAGAAAACGGACGAAAATGTATAAAAACTGACGAAAACATAAGAAAAAGGACGAAGACATACAAAAATAGATGAAAACGTAAAAAACCGTAAGAAAACGAAATTTTAAGTTATTTAGTAACGGTCGTTAATATAAGGACTAACGATGTAACGCTTAGCTTGACTGGATACATACAATAACATAAATTGAAAAGGTTTGTGTTACAATGAAAAAAATAGTTGGCTACACACAATCTTAGAAGTGGTCAAGTTCGATGCATTTTTTTGTCATTATCCCTATGTTTAAATGTTGTGTGGTACTACGTTTACCATTTAATTAATATTGTGAAGTTGAAATGCTACTATGTTTACCACCAATGTTGACAGTTTGTAAGGTATACAAATATTTGTGAACTTGCAGAAAAGATAATTGAACAAGTGCAAATGACATAACATAAACACACCATGCTTGGTATCGTGTATTCTACCTAGGGTTAATGGTGTAAAAGGCTACAAACTTTCCACATTTTCCTATTGTATACCATAAACTTTTAATTTTCCTATGATAACCATTAAATCTCTTAATCACCCTTATTATAGCATAAGAGTTGAGGTGGCAAAATTAATCACCTTTGCCCCGTTATTATTCAACGTTTTCGTTATATTTTTGTGGGGAGTCCGTTTTGCCAAATAACAAAACTTGTTTTGCCCTATATCCCCCCAAATCATGGTCATTAAACAAAACTCGCTCACTTAACTACCCTCTACCCGCCTCTCACAAACCCTAATCCACAAAATTGATAAGCTAGCTTTGCCCCGTTTCAATTATTTATGTTTGCGGTAACAATTCAGGTATGTAATTATGATTAAATGTGTTAATTGTGTTTTGATTCTTATTTGTTTAATATAGTGATCCAACCCTAGTTTGAGTGTATTATCTTTATCTCATAATGATACCTCATACAGTTCTGCACATGTTACATATACACAATGATGGGTGTTTCATGCATTTACCTCTTAGGTATGTTGATGGTTTTATCCATAAGATGTCACTTAGAAGGATGCCGTATGAAGAGCTTGCTCAGTATGTGGAAGAAAAATGTCAAAACTACTTTCAAGGTTTGTATTACAGAGTCCCAAATCATAAGTGTTGGGATTTAGCAAATCTATTGTTTAAAGACTCAATATATGTAATCATTAGAAAGCTCGTAGTCTTAGTCGTTTAGTATGTTTAGTAGTTAGTCAAGTAACACCGTGGAGGACGGAAGGGTCTTTACCCACTGTATACCTGATCCACAGCCCGTAGGTGGCGTATTTTGTAAGACACTATAAATACCCTTTGCCTCCCAAGGCAAAGGGTGGAGCTTCATAATATACTTTCACTTTCTCTCACTAGAAGTTCCCAATTCTCTCCATCTTTCTCTCTCTAGACTCACAAGATTCAAACCTTTGATCTTGTTGTTTGTGTGTTTATGAAAACCAATATGTTACACATGCTATCAAGAGTCATGGTTTGATCATCTACTTTGTATGTTCTTATATTCTTGATTGGTTTTTCATAAGTTTTGGTTTGAATGAGTTTATAGAATACTTGATCAAAAGGGCGACGTTGTCCCTCTATAAAAGACTTGATCAAAAGTGCACGCGACGGCCCAACAAAATTTTTGGTCCTAAAGCCTGATGGCGTCACGTCTAAACTCGGGAAGGCGTCACTCACAAAATCTACACCAGATGCCCAAGATCCAAGATTCAGACGACGTCGCTACTAAAGACTGGAGGCGTCACACATCTCAACTGAGGTCGTCCCAACGATGACTTGGCCCAAACAAAACCCTAATGACGGCGACCTGACGGCGTCACTAGCAAAAGGTGACGCCGTTGCGATTGTAAATCTATATATAGAATTCGATTTTTCTGTATTTTGAGAGGTATAATTTTGGAGAGCAAACCCTAACTCCGTTGTAGTCCGACTTGGACAGTATTCTAGGGTCCCATACCCTATTTTACATCACAAGATAAGTTTGTTTATCCAATTTATCATTATTTCTACCCCATGTTCAATTGATTGTGTGTATGCTTGCTTGTTTAACATGTCTAGCTAAATTACTCTTGTGTTTGCTTAGATCTATGAAACCTAGTTATTGATTGTTGTTAAGTTGTCTCTTGTCTTAATTGGTAGACGCTATAGAGTAAGGAAAACTGGCTTATTCTTTCATTGTTGCGAGCTTGAACGTCCTAAATAGAAAAAAGCCTTTGAGTGCACAATAGGTCATTCGTTGTGTTTATTACGTGAATTATAGCTTTAGGATAGTAGTGTATTCGGGGGAGATGCTATTGCACTTGCCGATCCCGGGTATTCTAAAGGAGATTTGCAATTCATAGAATTAGGGAATTAGGCACCGCCCTACGACTAACCGGAATACAACGCACCAATTAAGATAAAGGAAGTGACGATTCAACCAACCAATAAAAGATAACTAGGGAGTAATAGTATATAAGTGAACATATCTTTAATCATCATACGAGCACACCTCAATTAGCATAATCCATCCGTAGTTAATTAGATAATTAGATAAGTAGTTAAAGTAGTAAAATCGGTAGAAGTACCCCCCCCCCAATCATATACCCCGAGATTTTACCTTTTTCTTTCTAAAAAAACATAAAAAGACTAAAAAAGAATCTTCCTCAACCCCACCTTCTCGTCATATATCTCTTTCTAGCAATCCTATTCCCCTATAGAACGATATCAATCTCCGAGGCTTACCCCATACTACACTACAATGATTAGGTTCACTGCCTAGCCAGTTGAAAAGCTTGCTCATAGAAAAGGAGGTTTTCTCGACCCCGAACCCTGCTATCAAGTTTTTGGCGCCGCTCATAGCTAGTTAGATTTCTATCTCGTTTAGGTCCACTCGCTTGATTCCTATCAAGTGAGTTTTTTCTCTTTTCATTAGCTTCCTTGTAGTCTATCATCCTTCTTTGTGTTTTTGTTCGTAACCTTGTCACTTTTCACCATGGGTGACAATCCACCACCACATCAACCACTTCCATTCAACCAACTAGCACACCCCAATTAGCATAATCTATCCGTAGTTAATTAGATAATTAGATAAGTAGTTAAAGTAGTCAAATCGGTAGAAGTACCACCCCCAATCATATACCCCGAGATTTTACATTTGCTTTCTAAAAAACATAAAAAGACTAAAAAAGAATATTCCTCAACCCCACCTTCTCGTCATATATCTCTTTCTAGCATTCCTATTCCCCTAGAGAATGAAATCAATCCCCGAGGCTTACCCCATACTACACTACAATGATAGGTTCATTGTCTAGATGGTTGAAAATCTTGCTCATAGAAAAGGAGGTTTTCTCGACCCCGAACCTTGCTATCAGTTAGGAAAATCTCCAAATCCGCTTCTCTTAAGCTCCAATTCTCATAATTTATCTGAAAGTGAAATATAAAGGAATACAAGCGTAAATCCATATAAATGACATAAAATATTAGCATTTCGGGGGAAATTGACACTTACACTCTGTTCTCAAGTCTAAATTTTAAAAAATGGAAGGGGATGGGATGGGAAGGGCAAAGTAAGGGATAACATAGTGAAGAAAGTGATTATTTATCTTTGTGTTCTTAAGTTTATTTTTTAAGTAGCAAGGAAGGGATAGGAAGCTACCCAAATTACTAATATACACTCAAAACTATATAGATTACTTAATTAATTTTTGCACAAGTACAACAATAAATTATTAACTGAGTAATTAACTTTCATTGTAAAAGAACAACAAGAAACTGGATCAAAATAAAGTGAACACGACTTTTGGAAAACGGAAATAACAAATAAGGCATGCGGGGTAGCAATTAAACACAGAATTCATCAAGTGGAGAAACAAGTTGTAACATTGGTATAAATACAATCATATTAAAGCCAATTAGAACACACGATCCCTACGCATGAGAAACAAACATATTTATAAGATTATATGCATGCAGTACGCTAGTTCTGGGAGAATAATGTGCAGAAAAATGTGATAGCTTGATTTTCTGTGAAAATAATGTGCAGAAAAAAGGGCAGTACGCTAGTTCTATGATAGCTTGATTTTCTGTGAGAATAATGTGCAGAAAAATTGCTAGTTCTGTGAGAATAATGTGTAGATAATTGCTGTAACTAGGTCAATTTATGGATCGTGAATGATAAATGAGGACATAATAGTAATTTAACAAAAGCCCATGTTGTTAGTTACCCACTTCCCCTCCTAATCCCCCCAAAAATGGACGGAACAAATCTACACACAAAAGCCCATCCCTTCCCTCCCTCCCACCTTCCCTTCCCCTTCCTTCCCATTTTAAAAAAACTCAAGAACGCCATTTTTTCTTATTTCCATTCCCATCCCCTTCCATTACTTAAAAAAAAAAACTCGAGAACAGAGCGTTAAAAGTCAGGACTATTTGATGTTATCAAATATCCCCCCCTCCACTTGAACTCTACTTGCCATCAAGTAGACCTTATTAGAAAATTTTCTAAAAAGATATCCCCCATTACCTGGAAGATATGAGTTTAAAAAACCATTATGCTAGAATAAATCAAAGTCGAATACCTCACGAAATGGGAACAAAATACTCAAATTCTCTCATCTAGCCTAAGTGTAAATTTCGGGGTGATCACTAAAGCACAGTCATAGCATGCATTCTATCATAAGCTTGGCGGTTACATAAATCTCCACCACTAGAGTTAAGGACTAAACAATTCTTGAAGGCAATATGGGTGGACGCAACATGGGTTAAGGGTGAAATATCATTACTAACGTGTCACGGCAAAGTGGACAAAATCAATGATACATGACCAAATCCATGGCTAAGACACCAAATATTGCTCGCTTCATCACCTAGACACGCTTCATGACTAAAAGGTAGGATAAGACATGGGAAATAATTGGTGTAACATAAAAATAACAAAACAAATAGTCTTAACCTGTAACCATGTTGTCACCGCCTACCGTTCATCCAAAGTTCAAACTTTAAGGTGAAGACACCGGATCATATATAACAAGTAGATGTGTCATTAGCGGACGTCATGATGGGCACATTACCTTTTCTCCAACTGTTGCGTAATAATTGCCAACTCAATTCTTCAAATGTGACCGAGGTGGCCTCCTCGATGCTTAATCTTTGATGAGCTCCTATCATAGTGCTTATAAGATTGAACTTTACAATAAACAATAAACTACTTTTATTTTTTTTATTTTTTTTCCCGAATCATCACTTTTTATTTCATAACTACAACATAGCATCCCACCACTTGAGATAAACATAAAATAAGAATATGGGGGGTCTTCATTGATCTTCAAATATAAGTCTTTAACGAAAATATGATTTCTGAACCTTTCTACTTGAACCTTGAACTTGGGCAAACAATGACTTCCTGATCACAAATTAAGACTAGACGGTACGCTAAGGTGAATGGGTGTAACGAAACAAACATATATTGGATGAACAAAATGAAATGAATGGCTCAGACGGGTGTATCTAGGGGTATCTTGCACTAAAGGAGAGTGCAACAAAAGGGTTTAACAAGGGGGTCGAAAAGCCGAGGTGACTAATCGATAGACACATACGGATAGGCTATTTGGGTGATAATACTAAAAATATTGACTTCGCAAACTGATTATTCCATATACATTAAGCGAACTCAACATACCTCATCTATGGTCTCGAAATGACGCAAAGGCCAAGTTCTAAAGTTTACAAGTTATCGGTACACTCATAATTTGGTGGATTTGGGTAAATAAGTGGAAACGGATAAGGCTAATCTCACCATAAAATATCAAGGGTTATAATGTGCTCGACTAAGGTCTAATCTTGTTAGGTTAAGAAGAACATGTCAAAATTTAAAAATGGCATAATTTTTCAAGATAAACTAGAACAACGAGGGCAAATAAGTTCAAGTAATAATTCTACTCCCGCCCCCACTTGAGATGTACAAAGTCCCTTTTGTACTAAATGTTAAATAAAGGAGAAGAGAAAGTAGAATTAGAGCGAGAACTTCCCTGAAATTTGCTCCTAAAAAGAAAGAATGCCCACGAAGAAAATCGTGCCTTCGCTTAAGTATCCATGAGCAAACTTTGATCCCTGAAATCACAACTAACCCACAAGTATAATTCTAAAAAGAAAAAGAAAAAAAATAATCAAAAGAAATCTTACTCACTTTTGTAGGAATCATGATTGCATTTAGCATATGCAACAAGCCTTTTAAACCACTTGGTGTCCCAAGCGGACGAGTGTAGTTTTATATGGGCTTACATGGAACATACCCACAAAGGTCATTTAAAACTAATACAAGGTTATTGTGTTAATATCGGAAAAAATTATACTGCAGGGAGAATTACGGCGCAACCATTATAATCCATCATCTAGTTATGACCAAGGACACATAAACATGATAAGATGCAAAAACACGTGAACATGACACAACACACGATACCAACACACCGGTTTACATGCGTTTTAGACCCGTGTTCACCAAAACTTAACTGTGGAACTCACGTTCACAAGACAAAAGGTCTCGCTCGTGACTCCCTGACTTAGTTATAATAGTACCATTTCCTTTATATTCCCAAATCATTTCCACGACCACTGCTAATGTGCAAGTTTTAAATCAAGTGGTGAGATTAAGCAAGGAAATTGTGTAACCATGATACTTTGAGAGTATCCGCATTATTGATAATTAATGTTGAATTATTGGTTATCATACTCTATGTTCATTTGTTCACTTTAATCTTCCAAGTACATTCTAATAGATCCTACGTATTTGTGTATACTCATACAAAGTTTTCTCTTTATTCTTTTGGATATACCCAAGGCAACTACTTAATATAAGCTAAGTGTTATAGATTTAAGGTTTGGGACTTCACACTCTGTGAAAGGTATAGTACGTGCGAAAACATGAGGACATGTTTTCTGTGCATGTATGAGCATGAGGACATGTTTACTGTCTGTGTATAAGCATGTGAAATGCTTATAGTGAACTACTAAGATAGACAGACTTAAATCGTCTTCTAACAGGGCACACGCTCAATCAAGTGTTCAATCAAACCGTTCATCAAATAAGCCACAAACATTTCATCAATCATCTCATCAATCAATCGAGTTCAAAATTCCAAAATCATAATATACCGTTTACTCAAATCAAATCCGTAGTGTCTCGATAATCACATCTCATTTGCCCATAATCAATAATCATATCCCAAGACATAACATCTCATAAGTCAAATCCCAGTTCATACATAATCAAATAAGAAGCTTCGGCTTGGCAAGCGGGCGTGCGTCAGTCGAGGATCATTTTTTCTTAAAAGTGGTTATAGTTTAAGGTTTATAAAATACCTAATTCTCTATAACCTTGAGCTCTGATACCAATCTGTAACACCCCCAAATCTCGGTACAACGAAAGACTTAATCAAGTTTTTGGGGCGTCACTATTGGATTGGTATCTCACACAAGTATAGCAAAAAGATAGTCATTTAACATTCAAAACCAATCCCAAATTTAAGTATTCAAAACATTTCATCCAAAAGTATAAATATTAGGCCCAAAGCATGATTTAATAAAATAGGTCCCAAAGTTTATCAGAGTCAGAAATAATCCTTGAACCCCGCTTTCTTGCCAAGCTTCCACCGATCATGTATTCCAAACATCTTTCAAATACCTGAGAAATCATGCTAAAAGGTTAGCTTATGCTGGTGAGTTCATAGGTTTAAATTCAATAAAATCATAGTGGACCTGTAGGAGCTGATTTGCTATGCGAGACCTAAGATAGATAAATACCGTTTGCACACATCGATCCTACCCGGATTACCAACCATATAACCATATCCCGCATCCAGGGATTACTCGGCCCCGCGACTCTAGTCCAAGACTTTGTGGGCAACCTCTATAACGATTGCCAACCCGGACTAGGTTGAGGTAGAAGTCTATTCTTAGCTAGGCAACTGCTCAACCTAGTCTAAGGCAACAACTACCGCACATCTATCTAAACAGTCAAGCATATAAGCAAATCCAAATAGTTTTAACGGTCCAAAAACAGTAGCATGATTCTCACCCCAATATAGTTAAAACATAGATAAAAGTGGGGCTATGAAACTCACCTTAGCCACAGCAATGCACTATTCACTATTGACATGATTGGCATCTAAAGTTAATCTCCACGGCATCCAAAAGAATGTACGACGAGTACAATAGAATAGTTGTGACGCAACCTAACGGGTATACGATATTCTTAGAATATGGCTCATACGATACAGAAGTCAATAAAAGTAATGTGTAGTAGTTTTCGTGGAATTCATGTTATCACTTTCAAAAGTCCGTTATCGTTCACAAAAGTTTATAAATAAATCTCTCAAAAGTTTAGTTTTAACGTTTCGTGTGGTGGTAAGAAACATAGACGCGACGTACAACCCACGCGAAAGAAGAGCAAACATCGACAAAATCGAGACATACAGACCATAACTCACGCCAAAAAGGAGAAGACATTGACAAAGTCAAGAAATACTGACAGTACTCAAGCTAGTCAAAGACTAGGAAACGACGACAACTATTTATGTAACATAAATAGGTTAATTGATTAGTCTCGGCCATTTACCCAATAATCCCCAAATGCACATGTTTAATAATAAAAGACAAGTTTTCATTTATCGCTCAATTAATAAAGTTTTCTCAATCGTTATTCGCAATTATACAAGTTTACCCGAAAGTACTTCATATAAGGTATAGTAAATAGTGTACTATAAATGACACGTTTGTTTATTCCAACGTTCCCAAACCATTACGACTTTAATAAGTTATCTTATCAAAATAATATTTCCAAACACGTTTATAAAAGCTACATGTGTTATAAAATATGAGTTATTATCGTAGTAAATAAAGGTTTATAATTTAAATAAAACCGTAGTCGTCAACAATATATATAGTAATATATTTCATTATCGGTTAAAATATGAAAACATTATATTTAGGCTTGTTGCAAAACGAATATATTAAACTCATATAAACCAAGATGTTTAATAAAGTACGACATAGTTATCAATAGTTACTCCAAGTTTATAAACCGTATTAAATATTATAACATATATATAATATCCGTTATTAATGATAAATCAAGTAGTTATTTCTTAACGTTTATCATCCCGTTCTATAAATAACTCACTCGCTATCTGATCAAGTCATATATTGTATATCACAATGATTTTATTCCGGTTTCGATACACATAATTGATACGTTACACAATCGAGTTGTTGGATATATATTTTTACAGGTTTACCCATTGTCATGTACTAATTACCATTTCTTGTGTAATCGTTAATTCATTTTAACAACCATTTATAATTAATAAATTATTACCACGTCTTATCGAGTCTAACCCGTAACTAATCTTTCCCATGGCATATAACTAATTCCACTCTTCGAGAACCGACACAATTTACCAAATCAATAAGCGCTTCCAGTGACCAATGCCCAACAAATACTAATTTGAGTCCAATATTAACGATCCGCTAAATCAAATATATCCAAGTGGCCCAACTATATAATCCGTACATTTTTAGTTTGTCATAGGATAAATAATTAGTTGCTATTAAACTAGTTTAACTCTTTTTAACACATTAAACTCACTTTTATTATAAGAGTGGCTAAGAGCCCATAAAACTCAACATACTAATTTAATCCGAGACCAAGTTAGTACTTGCAACAACCCTCCTCGTGGGTTGGCAGCCAAGCTTAACCAAAACCAACACCAAAATGGGTTGCCTAACCCGACGAAAATAATCAAATGAGCACCCCTTGTCGATTTAACAAACGACTCGAGACAAGACAACAACAACATAGCCTTGCTTATCCTTTTAAAATCAATAAAATGCACCTTCGCTACTGAAACTGAGTGACTACCATACACGGGGCCTAACCAGAGTTATAATAACACCACACCATCAATAATCTTACCATGACACTGTTTTGACCCGAGTCAACTCGACTCGCTGAGTTGATTGGGTCGCGTTGACTCCCCACCGAGTCGACTCGACTCGTACCAATATCAAGACAACACGTCCTTTTTGACGAATCTTACCACACTAACTAATCAACATGATTTTTATTTCCCGAAAATGTTTTAATCCGTTTTAACCTCAACGCAAGACATTTTTGTTTTACAAAGATTAGTTTCGTTTTCCTTTCCACATTTTTATGACCACGAAAACAACACAAACAACATATATATGAATTGAAATCTTTAAAAGAAACTGAAATAATAATGAGAAGGGTTGGGTCGTGTTTTTACCGAGATGGAAAGAGGAAGAACGAGCGTTGTTGGTGTCCCATACAAGTACAACTCGTACACCAATACCACGAAAGTCTTGTGAAAATGTTTTCTTTCGAAACCCTAGACATCTGAGTCTTAAAATCAAGATTGGGGGCGCGTGTGTACGTTTGAACGCGATTATCATGCACCATCGTGGTCACAAGACACCGATCTATCGTTTGAGATAGGTGGTGTAAGTAGAGAAGGTCGCCGGAAAAGGGTGGCCGGATTTTGTAGAGAGAAAGGAGGGTTTGCTTGTGTGTGTTTTGTACAGAGAGAGTGAAAGTGAGGAAATAGGAGAGTTGTGAGTGGTTGGGGGTATTTATACCCCTGGAGGGACCTAATGTGTATTAGTGAAACGATAAGGGCGAAAATGAAACATTTAAAAAGGACCCTCGATGTAACTTTCTCAAATCTTTAATAATATTAAGCTCGGGACTCGTTTGGCCTAGTAAACGGATGATTCATGACACGGGAGTTACGCCAACGTTCTTAGAATATTATTTCCATTAAAAATGATATATAATTCGACTCGTAACTCAAATTAGTTAAAACGATCGCTCTAATCGATGTTTCTCCAATTATGACACATCGAGGATTTTACGAGTTGTCACATGGTGCCCCCAGAACCAATTTTCCTTAATCAGTTTCTCATCTTCGAAACACCACCAAACTTCAACCGCCTTCTTTATTCGCCTTACAAAGAACTGGCCACCCCCATTGCAGCGTTTAAGAAGTGGGGAACACGTTGGCAAAGTTCATTTAGAACCCTCTATCATAGAAGTGATAGGGGCGTAACAATGAAGCTTTCCCTTAACTACAGTAATGCCCTTTTTATTAGACACCCTAGGTGAAGTCCGAACTTCATCGTCTTCCTCCCGAGAAGATTCAATGCTATCGTCTCCATCACTTGACTTAGTATCCTGCAAATGACCAAAATATGAAGGGGAAGTTATCATTAGTATTATCAGAAAATTTTGCTAGCCCTTCTTCAAAAACTTCGTCCGCTATGCTTGAACTTATAACTTTATCAGGCTCTTGGCACAAAATTTTATCCATTCTAAACACCACTCTATCATAATTGTATCCCAAAGAAAGTTCCTTTTCAAAGACCTTGATCTGGGCGTGTAAGGAAGCAAGGAAAGGTCTTCCAAGAATTAAATGTTCTCTTGGGGTGTTTGCCATGTCAATAACCACAAATTTAGATGTAAAGATGAACCTATCGACTTTGACCAATACACCACCCGTAATCCCATGTTTGCCATCTCAATCACCATGCTTGTTTTCCAAAGATTAGTTAATATAAGTTTTAGAAATATTTAGAGTGTCATGATGTTTACACTAGATTCGAGATCGGCTAATGCTGAAAGATCATGATTTCCTACCGAACATGGAAGAATGAAGCCATCCGTGCAAACCTCCTTGATTGGTAGTTGGCTAGGTATCTCAGTTTCCAACCTCGGCTTGATATCTGGTTCATGGTTACGCCGTAATTCGTTACAAGAGTTACGGCGTAACTGGTGATTGTCGGCGGATCCGACCTCAGGCTCCTATTTAACAAGAGAATAATGGAAATCATCAGTTGGTGTATTTACTTCTTCTTTAGAAAAGACGGCCTTGCACACCACCATAGGTTTAATTCCTTCAGGTTTAGTATTACTTCTCTTCATCTCTTCACTGAGTTTCTCCACCATAGCTTCTAGGTTTTTTAAAGATGTGTCATGGCTAGAGAGGCACACATACCCCACTAAATACACAAACACAACACAAAAAGAAAGAAAAAAAAATCAACCGCAGTGGCTGGTATTTATTAATCGAGACCCTTTGGCACCAACCACGGTACCGTGAGTCGTTGGAAGACTTGGGCTGGTGGTTTGGCGCTAGCTTACAACACAAGTGTATCCTTTGCTCTTAAGGTAATTTGTATGTTTATTTATTGTGCGTTAAATGCATAACTACTTTAAATATGTAAAGAATTGCTACATTATATGCACTTAAGGCTTTGCGTAATAATGAAAAGGATCGATTGGCCGACTGACTTTCCGATCGATCACCTTTATTGTGTGTGTCGATCGACATTCGATCGTTTGCTTTTTTCTTTTTTATTTTGTTTAGGTCCTCTGCAGGACCAACAACAAGAAACAAATAAGAAAAAAATGCCCCTTTTAATCCGTTAGATGCATTTATAAAAATAAAATAAAATAAATAATTAAATTTAAACACTTTATTTACATTATAAAAAGATAGAGGCTTTTTTCTAAAAAATAAAAAGAGAAGTTTTTTTTTTTTTTTTTTTTTTTTTTTTAATAAAGGTCTTCCTTGCCGTGGCAAAAAATCGCTTGTAAATTGCTGAAAAGATAAAGGTGATGTGACGGGTAAAAAAAAATTCGCTGATAGTCCTTACTTTGCTTAGCCTAACCATTGCTCAGTGTGCATTGTACAGCAAATTCCTTGTTATTAAAGCAATATAAATTCACACGAGTTTAATTCAGCTTTTTGGGCATGTTACCAAAAATAACATCAAACTAATATTTTATGGTATCTTCCAAATCTAAGACGGTGGAGAACCCATATACACCACACGCTTCTACACAATATAAGTACTTGGTCGCGCCTCTAATTGCTTTCAAGTTATCGATCGAGCTTAGATCATAAACTACGATAACAAGTTCTGCGTTTTTATTTTTCTTCTTCTTCTAAGAATTGACAATGAAAGGTTCAATCAGAGCTCGCGTATCAGGTACGTAATATGAAAAACGATCGTATATATTTACTTCATTACTATTGAATTGAAATTAAAAGCAATTTTAAGATTATTATATTATGTTGTTGTGTATCTAATATTAAATCTTATGGAATACGTACAGCAATTGTCAAGGGATTTGGCTTCAAGGCATCAACAAAGGCTAAAGATTATGGGTTGGTTCAATCCTATGAATACAAATTCAAGTTCAATCCCAAGGAAGTATTCAGATGGAACGCGTCTTTCACTAATAACACTGATTTCCATATCGCATATATTATCAAAACATCACATCCTGAGCTCTACATAACACCAAATACATTTATCATCAAACCACACACAACACGCGCAGTGACTGTCCCTAGAATGGTTGTTCAAGATGAAGTGCTAACACCTCTATTTGATGGCATGATTGCTGAGGAAAAAATATTCATAGAAAATATTCGTGTCCCTGAAGATGCATCTGTCGAGGACATCACATCCATTTTCCGTTTTAAGGGTAAAGATTATATCGTAGAGAAACCAAAGACGTGCCTATTCTACGATCCCGTGATTATTCAGGAGATGCTGTCGGAAGTTGAAGAAAGGGGTTTAAGGAAGGTGACAGTAGTTACAAGTGTCTTTGATTACAATTAACACCTATTGATAGATTGTGTATGTCTTGCCTTAATTTTCCAATGTTTCGTTCTCTTTTCTGTGACTTGTATCGTCTTTAGTATTTCCGGTTAAATACACGTTTTGTTATCATAATATTATTACGAACTTATATCAGGAATGCACAGTGTTGATCAGTTTTCTCAAGTTGTAAAGACAACTACTAACTTAAACGAATTACCAAGGAGCACCTTTATATGTACAGTTCTGAATAGCAATTGTCATGAAAAAACAAATGCCTGAATCAGAAGGATTCCCGTAACTTAGTTCAGTAAGTTCTTAAAAATTAAAGCTGTGAATCTATGACTAATGAGGACATACGGAGTATAGAATTGTTGATCAGTTCTTGTATGGTTTTATAAAACTTGGTTTTTCTTGTACAAAAAGACATAGGAATGGTGTAAACTGTAATAACCCGTACAACATCGGTGTTCAATAAGACATTTGACACTCTTACAAGTCTAAAATGTTGGGCTACTGGTATCACACTATAAAGTCGGGTATCGGGTTTAAAATACTTTGCTTATTCAGGTTCGGGTCAACCCGACTAATCCGAGGTTTTTTTTTTTTTTTTTCTTGTTCACAATATTATTTTCCTTAGCTGTTGGCTGGTTGTGAGATTCATTATCTCTAACTGTATGGTTAAATGCTACGTAGTACTACGTTTACCATTTCATTAATATTGTGAAGTTGAAATGCTACTACGTTTACCACCAATGTTCACGGTTCATAAGGTATACAAATTTTTGTGAACTTGCAGAAAAGATAATTGAACAAGTGCA
Organism: Chrysanthemum lavandulifolium; assembly: GCA_022545495.1. Classification (NCBI taxonomy): domain Eukaryota; kingdom Viridiplantae; phylum Streptophyta; class Magnoliopsida; order Asterales; family Asteraceae; genus Chrysanthemum; species Chrysanthemum lavandulifolium. Next base: position 106,466,225 of record CM040245.1, on the reverse strand, counting down.
AATGACATAACATAAACAAACGACGCTTGGTATCGTGTATTCATACACCAAGAGTCTAAGGGCATCCACAATCGGCCCATGTGGCATTGTATAATACTGACAAACTGAGCGCTCAATCCATTGTGGGTTGTCCACCTCATCAATGTATTTAATCTCCGCATGTCTTTGAACGTATCATCTTTAAACGGATTAAATTATTATTGTATTAGTAAAGATAACAAGACATGAGTTCATTAAATATGCATATAGTATTTCTACTTATTTATTCTATATGCAAATGCATGCAATTCTAAAATAGGGTGTGCATCGGTTTAAACCCGAACCGAAAACCGAAAATCGGTAAAATCCAAACCGAAAACCGAACCAAAGTTACTCGGTTCGGTTCGGTTTTGATTGGTTCAGTCGTTTCATGTCGGTTTTAGTTGGTTTTTCTTGGTTTTTGGCTCGAATCAAAATGAAACTGAAAATCGATAAAAACCTAAACCGAGAACCAAACCGAAGTTACTCAGTTCGGTTCAGTTTTAGTTGGTTTTTTCATGTCGGTTCGGTTCTTGGTCGGTTTTGCTCAACCATATTCTAAAATATGGCAATAGATAGAATGCAAATGAGATTTTTTATACATTTTTATGAACCTGTTAACATTTTATTACGGAGTACTTGACAAACTTTAGGCTGGAGGGAGTGGTGCAACACTCACTCAGTGCCACCTCAGCTTTCTTTCTCTCTTACTTCCACTCACTCCCACTCATCATAGATCCCATTTTTTATTTGATTGAATACTTTATATTTATAAACTAAAAACGTAAATGTGAACGTAAACATTTCGGAATTAAAAACATAAACGAATGAAATTTCAAACGTCATCGTATAAATTTAAGAAATTTTATTCAAAAAATAAAAGCATTTCATAGATAAATAAAAAACGTAAACAAAAATTAACACACACGTACGAAATTAAAAACAATACATAGATAAATAAAAAACATAAACTAAAATTAAACATTACGAGACAAGTGTTCGACCAAATGGGCACGAAGGTTTTGATGCGCTTGTGACGATCTAATGTACCTCATAACTTCTCGCACTTATTCATCGGATCGTACGAGGTCGTTTAGTTGATGTGTTTTCTCCGGAACCATTTGGGAAATATCGCTTTTTTTTCTTGTCGAATCATATTATGTAATATGATGCATGTATACATCATATTCAACATTTTGTCTTTTTTCAGTCGTTTTGCGGGAGTAGCTAGCACAACCCATTTCTTCTTAAGAAAACCAAACGCTCGTTCCACATCTTTCCTTGTCGATTCCTACATTCTCTTATACCTTATTCGCTTATGGTCATCATCAGATGGCTCTGGCATCGTCCTAACGAGTGTTTCCAATTCCGGATATATCCCGTCAATAAGATAGTATCCCCATGGGTATGTAACGCCATTAACCACAAACGAAATTTTTGGTGCTTTTCCTTGTTTTATATCGTTAAATAAAGGGGATTGATGCAGAACGTTGATGTCGTTGTTAGACCCAGAAACACCAAAGAAAGCATGTCATATCCATAAATCTTGTGATGCAACAACTTCCAACAAAATGAATGGATTTGAACCATGATCACATCTAACATATGCCCTTTTAAATGCGTTAGGACAACCAAACTACTCCCAATCTGTACAGTCAAGGCTTCCTAACATCCCCGTAAACCGTGTACCTCTTCATGATGCCGATAAAACTTAACAACATCAGTCATAGTCGGTCTTCTCAAATACTACAAAAATTTCCATAACATAAGTACAAAAATTATCAAGAGATAGACGAGCAGTTTTTGAAACTCATTTGTAGATATTCGTCTAAAGCATGAGGAACCGCGTCGTATGCCAATTGACGAATTGCGGCGGTGCACATTATCAAGGGTGAAATGCCTTCTTTCCAGTACAATCGATATTATCACTAAAGTATGGACAATAAATAGTTACCTCCCGAATTATCCAGTTGAAAAGATATCGATCCATTCGGAACCTCTTTCGGAATGTGTATGCATCATAGAGCAGGTTCTCACTAAAATAGGCGGAGAGTAAACGATCATGCGCACCATAACGATCTCGATATACGGGGTTTCTCGTTGGTCGATTTGATCGTCGTAGATTCCTAATAAACGTCACCGCTTTTCCAACAAATTAACGTTTCGAATTTCGATTTCTTGTTCTTCTTCTGAGTCAGTCAACATAAACATTTCGGAATTCATTTCGATAATGAGGAATGAAGTATATTTCTTGTAGTAAGAATAAACAGAATATGTGTATAAAATGGTGAGGTTTTGGGGTATTTATATTTGAAAAATGAGGTGTTTGAATTTTCTTTACTTTTTATAAACACCAACGTAACCTTGGAAATTGGGCCCTACCATTAAAAGCTATAGTGTTTGATGCTGGATGTCAGACCATGTTCTAATATATATAAATACTCGTCTACCTATGGTCTACCTAATGCACTAACGGGCAGAGAACCCGGTCATGTGTAGTGTAGTAATCGGTAAAGTCTAGGTCGTCTCAAGAGCTATGTGTGCGGATTTATTATAAGTTCTAGTGTCACTGATTTTAAAAGGGGTTTTGATTTATATTATTAAACTAATGAAATGAAATGTGTAATTAAAATGAAAGACAATCAGTAGAGAGAAATGTGATAGCCTAGTTACTAGTTTTGTTATGCATTAATTCGGTTTTCATATTTAAGCCTTCTAACGCCTTAAGTGGGGTTAAAGCCACTAGACTCCTTGGGTCAATTTGTCTAGTCTATAAGTCTAAGATTCCTATCCCCACCGTAGTTACTCGATGGGGGTCTTGGGTAACCCTAACCTTAGTCATGAAATGCCACTACAATCTAAACCTATTCTAAACCCGACATGGTCCGCTCGTAGGTTCCCTAACTTCTTAAGTATCCCCACATGGTAGGTGGTCCTATGGTCAATTTGCATCTAAGGAATGTCAGTCCTATGGTTAGTTCTTACCATTCCTCGCAACCTACTCGACTAGGGTCCTATGGTCAATTCAAGCTAGCCTTATAGATAATACCATGCTTTAGTACTACCAAAATGAGGGTGTCCACGAATACGCTAAGAAAGCATACACAAAATGCGATAGTGAAGTAATAAAACACGAATTAAAGCAATAACAATTTCATAACTAGGCTAACACACGATGTGTTTAGCCGTTCATATTAATAATGCAACTAAATTCAATGTAAATGATCATAATTGAAGACATTGAATGAATTACAAAGATTTGATACGAAATAACTAAAAACTTATTGATAATGATGCGAATTCTCTATTGGAAGATGGTCTAATGTTGTTGGAAATCGTCCTTCTGGAAGCCCTAAACATCTCTTCGTATTTTGGTGTTGAGAAGTTATATCAAAATGCATATTTATGGCTGATGCTTGGTTCGGGGTTGAAAGATTTCCTTTTCCAAGAGCAAGCTTTACAGCCCACTAGGAAGTGTACCTATTCGTTGCAGTGTAGTATGGGTAAGCCTAGGGGGTTGATCGTTCTCCAGTGGAATAAAGATGTTAGTCGAGACATATGACGAAAAGGCAAGGGTGAGGGTTATTCTTTTTAGTCTTTTATATATTTTTTATGAAAGCAACTAAGATGTCGTTTGCATCATTTTCCATTATTATTATTATTATTATTATTATTATTGTTATGATGATGTTAAAAAAATGATAAAGTTAAAAAAAGGTACTTAAGATGTCGTTAAACCCAACATACTACATGAGGATGAGTTTTAAGGTATCTTTCTATTATTTTATTGTTTCCGACTTCATATTTTCAAAACCACACCACCACAAGTGCTTTATATTGGTCATGCTTTGGTTACTGTAACATTGATAACGCTCATTTTGTATATATTTTAGTCGCGTTATTTGCGTGTTTGTGCAGATTATTTGGTTGTGTTTAACTTGATAGGATTGGAGGCTTTAAGAAGTGCTTTAATTTTTTTGAATTTATTACTCATTTGTAGTCTTACATTTGGGTAATTTTCTTACTTATTTTACAATGTTGAACGATTTGCTTTTGAATGAATTGATATGTTTGATGATGAAACTTGTTATGGATTAGTTTTGTGATACTTGTTTGGGAATGATGTAGACTATCATGTGGAATGTTGAATGGCTAGTATGGTTCGAAAAAAAGTATCTCATAAGTTTGTTTAAATATAAATCATGTTTTTAAACTTTTTGATTTGACATAATTAGATTTAAGGGTCAAAAAACTTCGAATCATGTTTAATTTCAAAAAGTTGGTGAACAAATGGATTGGTACTTGATAATTGACACCTATCTAGTATTAAAGTATTAAATGAACTCAAGGCTATTTAATCACGAGTATAGGCAGAAGGGCTCGTAAGAACAAATGTGACTAATCATCTTTTTTACACATATGAAACATAAATGACTTGGTTATTTGGATGAGTATTGGCCGAAAGGTCTCACCCATTAAACTAGTATAAACATGTGATTTTCTTGATATTACCCATTGACTAGAAAACCATGTGAATTTGATATGTGCATTCTACATATGTTTTACCCAAACATGATCAACATTCTATCATAATTGGTTACTATTTCTGTTACAAGTATTTGTTTTTGAATTAATTGGGTTTGATATATCATTGTATGTTTGTTCTATTTCTTGGTACATTAGAGTGTGACAATCTATTGTGCTATTCCTACGTAAGAACCATAATTACTGTTTTAACATGGATGGTGGTGGAAGGAAGCAACGGCATGCGGATGTTGGTATGTTAAAATTTTATAGTTCCTTTATGTGTTTTAAATTGGCTTAATGGTGTAGTCATATGGTATCAATAACCTCTATTACGGAAGCTAGATAAATAGGTAACGCGTTGGATTAGTTTGGTTGTGATAATTGTAGCATGTTGTATGTTTTGGGAGTTTGTTTGGTTTGTAATATCGTATCCTATTGAGCATAATAATAAGTTTGTAGATTGCTTAAGAGCACTTGTATGTAGGCGACCACTAACTATGCACCATGAATTTAAGTCATTAAAGTTAGTTGTGAGCCTTAGGCGTAACAGAACAGAAAGTAAGAATAAATGATTTGGTTTATATGTAATGAAATTTGATTTAAAAGACGGTAAAAAAGTAGCCTTCCTTAAATGGCTTAAAAGGGTGGCTAGTTTTCTTATGTGTGGTTGGTAGAGTAAATCTAGTCTTGTTGAGCATTATGTATGAGTGAGTGTCTTAGGAGTGTTGAGTAAATGTCTGTGTGAGGGTACTGGCAATCATGCCTACCTCTTTTTTTCATGCCTAATCACCCACCAATAATATCCCTCCATCTCACCTCATACCAATCTCATACTTAACAATAGATTTTTAGTGGCAACCATGCCTAATTCATATATATATATATATATATATATATATATATATATATATATATATATATATATATATATATATATATATATATTTTTTAAGAATTTAATAAAAACATAACATTTTATTAATACTTAAAAGAAAATTACATAAACTAAATAGCATTAATAAAAACAACTAACTAAAACATATATCTAAAAATTGCAAGTCCATCCATATTTTGCCGCGAGCTCACATTTTTTGTCAAGAGTGAACGCTAATATACTTGGATCGGTTATGTGATCGTGCGGTTCATTATAGAACTTCAGCGCCTTCCACATATGCTTTTCTTCCATTAAAGCCATTTTTGTCGCCAATAACTTTTCGGCCATTTTATTCTTTGCAACTTTTGTAGCCACCGCCTCCTGCAATAGTTGTGTCTTATTTGTTGTGTATGTGTCGAAGGACGCAGCTACACTATTTATTGTCGACGACTCGGTTTCGGCCTTTTTGCCTTTTCTTTTCCGCATAGGAGTGTTGTCGACATTCAGATCAGGAAGCACAGTGTTGTTGTCATTGCTTCCGGACTCGTAGTGGGCGGATTCCGACGACTTTTTTCTTTTGTCGGAATGAGAAGTAGATCCTTGCGCTATATCTGGTTGTTCCAACCATTTGTCTTCTTGCTTAACAATGTCCCAAGCATCAATATGAGTAAACGTCTTGCCAGTTTTGGTCTTGTAATCGGTACTCGAACGGGTCAAAGTCACTTGTAGGAGACATCGTGTATTGAGTTGGAGTCAATGGTGGTGGTTGGTGAAAATACTGGGGTTGAAAGTACGAGAGAGAAGTCATTTGCGGATAATATTGAGGAGGACTCATTTGGGGAATGTATAACAGCCCGTAAAATTTCGGATTATTTTAATAATATTTATCGCGTCAGAAAATTCAAATCAATTATTTTCCGACAAAATGCCAATATCTAAAATATAAAAACGAGAGGTCATTTCGTTCCTTTAGAAATAAGACACCGCACTTACAATACTTGCCCACAAAGTATCTGTGAAATTTATTATTGTCAAGTTAAAATTTAAGCATACATAAGCTTAATCCATCGGTTATTTCGCACACTCTGTAGCAGATGTAAACAAAACTAAAATAAATCTTGAGATAAGAGAAAATACACTTTTTATCAATCACTAATGATTCTGAAGAAAGCGAAGTTATCTCTAGAATTTAGAAAGTCACGGCATCGCGCGCATTCTGACACCAATTAAATAACGGCAAACAATTATAATCAAATTTCTACATAATAAGAATGTCATAATATTACGGTTAAGAAATCCTTTCCAAAAATATAATTTCTATATCTTTCGGATACCGGGAAGGTACGTTTACTCGAGGATTCAACAAAACACGGGGTACAGTTATACAGTATTAACAGTAAAAATACTATCTCACTTATATATCCTTAGCCGCCCATTGTATTCTTGTTTCTTCTCCTTCCTTTTTCGCTTCTTCCAAAACTAAGAATCCAAAAAGAAGCTTGCTCCCTTCTCTTGATCACCATGATCCTCACCACATATTGCGACCACATAATCTACCCTAGGCTACCACAAGGAGACACTAGCGCCGAGATAGGACAAGAACAAGAAAAGGTATCTCCCAAGCACTAGGCCAAGAAAGCTAGGAGGCTCCCTTTCCTCCCTTCATCTATACAAGGGTCAAGTTCCTCAAGAGTTTTCATTCACTTCCTATCAAATCCGAAAATTAGGGTTCTTGATAATTAGGGTTTCTTGAAATTGATAGAGGGGTTTTGTTAATTGAAGCATGAGGAAGATTCTCCAAGTGTTTAATTTTACCAATTCATTCCGAGTCTCTCCCAATTGGCTCTTTGGTGTTCGGTGGTCATAATCATTCGTCTCCCTTCTTACTTTCGTTGTAAGCATCTTTTCTTGTAAATCTAAATTCATTTCTTTTGTTGTAATTTTTGGTACAAAGAAAATGAATCAATGTGTTTGTTATCATCTTTATGGTCGAATATTACACACGATTTGGAAATCAGAAAAATTTATTGAAGTTGTTAATTTGTCGGACTAATAATGTTAATAGCAAAATATTGTTGTTGTCGTACAACTATGAAATTGTTGTTGTTGTTGCGAACTAGTGGTAAAAGAAACAGGATTAAAACTTAAAAACTTGTGTTTCGACTAGTTGATATCATCGGCTTAAGCTCTCCATCTCACTCGGGTTTGGGTCATGCCCGAGAGTGATTTTTCATTCTAGATACTAGCCAAATATACTTGAGATCCTTTTGTTGAGTGTCTGTAATGGGTTCAATACCCACATGTCTGGGTTTGTTTAGTTTTGGCGACATATTTCATTCCATTCTTGTGTTAGTAAGACCGTTGAGCTGTTATAATAAGCTAGTAGCTTATGCTCGTGTTTGGTCTACTTCGGGTCAAACCATACACCCTAGTTGAGACTTGGGTTCAGTTGAGAGAAACCCACGCTGAAGTACTATTTTGCAGCATACCGGCACAAAACCCGTAAGGGTGCGACTGGTATCAAACCTTTCATTCGAGTTAAGTGGTACTAACAAAACATAAGTTGAACTTGGCCACTATCTCTACGTCTTTCTCGAGTATACATGGACGTGGTTACTAGCCTAGGTTGTTATAATCACTATCGTTGATGTACTTGTCTAGTTTACAATCTTCCATTTGAGTCTCGATATACACTTACTCCATTCTCGGGCTCGATATCGAGTCTTCAGTTCATCAACTCCTCGTGTAAAGATTCAGGTTTCAAAACGCCTAGTGTCATATGCATTTACCCATATATTTGAGCCACTGGTGTGTGTTGTTTAGTCATCAACGGGCCAAAGCCCCATACCTCATGATAGGCTCTAATTGGTTTACTCATGATGGATTAGCAGTTTGGGCTGCGAGGCCCAATACTGAGAATAACCATTCAGTGTCAATATGTTAATATAGTGCACGTAGTAGACTCGAGCACTTCTCGCCTCATCTCGACTTATTACAACTCGACTTAAATTCTGTCACAACACGAACATTTATATAAGCAAATCATCATGCTACTCACGTCAATATTAGTAAATAATATAAGTCATCAATTGGAAAAGAAAGCATAAAAACAAGTGCTTATATTTATCTCGACTTGTAATCTATACAAGACATAAATGCATGAATACATACATATAGTCACTTGATAAAAACCGGATACAAAACTCAAATGACATCAATTATATCAATTTTTGGACAAACCAATTAAATAGAATGATTACCCACGGGTTATACCCATTCTTTTCAATAAACAAATTTTACGATTTGTAAGTAAAATAAATTACTTGAAACTTATATTGTGATATAGTTATTAGTCGAGGATATATATATATACAACTTTTTGAGATATATTAATAGAACTTGATATGTTTACACCTTTTGAACTATAGGTTAAATCGAACAAATGAGTATATAAATTGTAACTTAACTTTTGAAATCATTGATTTTATACTTAGTGAAACTTATTTCACTTATAAAAATTATTTAAACATTACAAACGGGATAAAACGATTTATTGTTTAATGTAAATGTCGTTATAAAATAAACTTTGTGACACTTAGTCACCTCGGACAAACTAAAATGTATGCATGAGTCATGCTCAACATTCGTCAAAATATAATTAATTTGTTATATTTTTAATAGCCAATATAACTTATTATAACTTTTATATAATCATCAATGAGGAAATCTATTCATAACTTGCACCATCAAATTTTTCTAAAAAGTATTAAGTAAGGCCATTACTTAAATTCCTGAAATACTATTATGTTATCCACTAAAAGCGATACATAGAGATATTTTTACTAGTATGTACGTTAAGTATATACCCTTAAAATAATAATTACATAGTCCATTAATGTCTAAAATCATATGTAATTATTTCCGTACATCACCATTCGGATATCATCAAGACAAGGTCTTGTTCGCTTTTAATATTCTTTCGTGTATTATCTTTTGGTCAACATTGAACCAAAGTCGGAATTCTTTTCTTGAGATTTCTTCCATATCATACCCTCATAAGCCGAGATCCATTCAAATCTTTGTAAATTGTCCTAAGATAAACAATGCCACACAAGCAACAACAACAACAACACAAACATTTAAAACTTATAAAGTTGGTTAAACTTTATCAAGTCTTAAACATAAAGACTAAATTGTCGTATTAATTAGGTTGCGTGTCGGAAGCCGTGCACTATCACTCCTTGATTTAATTCTCTTTAGACTTCATATTTCACATTGCCAAGGTGAGTTTCATAGCCCCTACTTTTAACCCTTTATACTTGTTTTGGGGAAGATACATGTTCATTTTACTTAAATCATTTTACTTGTGCATTCCATGCATACTATGCTTTACTGTTTAAAGTCTTCATCATACATAGATGTTTTATAGAGCATACCAAAATGTTTGACCTAGAATATTACGCAGTTTAGCCTAAGTCCTTAGATCCCAAATTGCCTCTTCATGAACCGCCAATTCTGTTTGGGAAGCGCGAATGTTATAAATAGATCTATTGAGGTGACACCTCATTCGGTTGACCCCGCTTGGGTCAAGGCGAAACATATAACATGTCGGGACCGAGTGTATTGGGATAAACACTCGCCATGGGCTCAGATTTGTATGACTTCTTTGTGCATACAAGAACCGTCGTAGTTTGGTTGCATGAACTTAGTGCTAGCGTAATAGATTCAATATATGACATTATATTCGTTGTAATGTACATATACCCTACTTATGGACCACTAATGAAATCTCTTTTATGAAATCCTTTTATGAATTGAAACCATAAACTTCATGACATTATGCAAGGCGTAATGATCATCAAAACCAACTTTGAAGCAATGTCTTGAATTCCTTTTAAATAAACCTATGAACTCACTCAAAGAAGTGACCCATTTTAGCATGTATCTTGAGGTTTGAGGTGATAGCTTATCTTTGGAGGCGCAAGGCAAAGGCATGGCATGGTCATAGACGACTACGATTTATGTATTGGGACCACTCGTTTATAATGGGCCATTTTCGCACTAATCAATAATGTAAACATTGTTTTAAGAATGAATAAAGTTTACTTATGAAAACCAATTGTTCTATACTTATGTTGTGATACCAATTTAGTAGCACCCCAATACATGTATGCTTCCATTGAGTCATTTTGGGGTGTTCTGATTGGTATCGAGCCTAGGTTATAGAGGCTGGGTATTTTAAAACCTAGACTATAACCACTTTTACAAAAACTAAACCCTATGACCGACATCGCGTGCACTTTGCCCGGTGATGCCTCACTTATGATCTGTTGAGATCATACTTGATAAGATACATGTTTTATCACTGCTCACCTAATTTCATTATAGGTTACAATTATCTTCCTTATACATATATTTACGTATCACAGCACTACACCTTTCCCTCACATAAAGAGAATAATTGTTCTAATCCTTCAAGACAACCTTTAAAAGTAAAGGCTCCAACGGATACTTTTTTGGTTCCAACGTTCGAATTTTTGCCATACCAAATCGAGGTCTTTTGCCGAATTGGTACTCCCTCCTTCCATGCCGAATGAAACCGAATTGCATGCAATACACACCCCGCTCGGTATGCTCCATGCCGAAGGGCATACCGACTCCATTGCCAGTACCCTGATAGATATGTGACAAATTGAGTCCCTCAACTTGTTGAAATAATAAGTTGATGTGTTGTATTTGTTATTCGTGTAGTGCACAGAAACAAAGTAAAAACGGAAAAAGCCAAAAATACTCTATGTACTTTTCGTGAAAACTCATTCTACATACTAAACTTTTTTTATTGTCATAAAGCTTAATGTTGTTCACTTAAGTTGTCATAGTGCTTAACAAATGCTTCTATCTTATGCAAAAAGACTTAAATACCCTCGAACCATCCATCTTATGCTTCTATCTTGTGAAACAATGTTTATAAACAAGTCAAAACTACAAATAACAACCTTTATACATCCTCAGTGCTCATCGAAAGCACCGCTAATGTCGCGTATGAAAGATTGCCTTTAGAAGATGAGGAAACACCGGTTGATGGGGTCCAGTTGACCACCGAGTTCTCGAGATGGCGATGGCGGTGGAGTAAATAAGCGCAAGGTTCGTTGAGTTAATGAAGGTCAAATTTGTATCTGTCGTAAGCGAAAAAATTTGAAATCTTGCATACATCGGGACAAGGAATTTCATGGCTTCCTTTTGTGAATTTATGGTTCCCGAGTGATGTAGTTGTTAAGGGTTCTCACACTAACTTTATATAGGCTACAAGTTGTTAAGGGCTGTTTTATTGCTTTGACCAATTCGAGCCTACAACTTATTGGGTTTGCTCTTGAGCGATTTTGAGAACTGGTGGTATCTTGGATTTAGGGTTTATATATCTGATTGTGCTATTGAACAAATTTTATCTTCATTAACTCAACGAACCTTGCGAAGCCATTTACTCCACCGCCACTGCCATCTTGAGCACTTGAGGGATGTATAAAGGTTGTTATTTGTAGTTTTGACTTGTTTATAAACATTGTTTGCCAAGATAGAAGCATAAGATAAATGGTTCGAGGGTATTTAAGTCTTTTTGCATAAGATAGATGCATTTGTTAAGCACTATGACAACTTACGTGAACAACATTAAGCTTTATGACAATAAAAAAAGTTTAGTATGTAAAATGAATTTTCACGAAAAGTACGTAGAGTATTTTTGGCTTTTTCTCAAGTAAAAAAGAAAAAACAAGAAGGATAGTAACAACAAAAGCACTAACCAACCAAAGGGACTAGACCCGGAAATATATATTTATATTTAAGAAAAAGAAAAAAGAAAAAAAAAAGAGCATTCTTCTGTAAAACAAAACCTAAGAAACGGATCTAAAATTGAGAGTGGTGACAAATGGAGGTAAATAAAATTAGTAAAAAAATCCGTAAATTAAACCTGAAAGAAGAAAAGAAGAAGAAGAAACCAGACCTTATAAAAGCTTGGATAAAATCATTACCATCAGCTGCTGATATTGCTGCAACTGAAACACCAATAATTACCAAGGAGAAAACCTTGGATGAAAAGTAAGTTTTTAATAATTTATTTGTTCATTCATATATCTTAATTTTAATTTTGAATTATAATTAATTAGGTATGAATTATTGGACAAATTATTCGATGGTTTGCTGTTTGCTATTCAATTCCTTCAACTGAGTAAATGCCCGCAGACGTTTGCAAATGTTAACCCTGTCGTTGAACGTATGACTGATCGGTATGTATGTATTTTTGTTTTCGTTTTTACCGTAATTTTATAAACTATATATGATACTATCTGTTTTTTGAGCTTATTTATTAGTATTTCGATTGATTTTTGGGCAATGCAGAAGTTTTACCTATACTCATTTGGGGCAGCTTCAGTTTATTCTACCGGAGGTGCTTGAGATAGAAAAGTTTTTTATCCAGGATGATTGCACGAAACCAGATCTTTGTTTGAATTTGAATTTCGCCATCATTCGTAAGGATGGAAACACGATGAACGAGGATGATACTTTTTTTTATGAGAATTTACAAATCAGGAAATTGTTTCAAACCCGGCTTATCAGTTTCTATCAATCCCATCCTGAGGTATATTTTTTAGATTATTATTATATATTCCTACGGTTTGCGATACTAGAAATGTCTTTTGGGCAAATGTAGTGTATTTTTCATCGTAAGGCGTTGCTGTATGGCTTCAGGCCATTCAAACTTGTTTAACACACTTAATTTCAAATCTTTCTACATTTTTTTTTTTTTTTTTAAATGTGCGGAAGATGGATTTTGCATTCAGAAATGCTGTGTCCTTCGCTTACTAAAGATTCATAGTTCTAATATCAGATCTTGACATCTCAACAGGCTTTTGATGTTCCCAGTCCGGTTGTTAGCATTGATCAGTATTCAAATCCTGATGCAACTGTCCTTCAAGTCAGCTTTGGTGGTTCTCTTGGTGCCCTCAATGATTCGGTAATCTTTAGTTTTCTTTTGAAAAGCCTTAATATATACACCACAAAAGCAAACAATGAGTATAGAATATAGGCAACCGCAAACAGAACCTAAGACCAATCTCAAACAGGAAAACAAACACTGGCTCAACATCTGCAGAAGCTGACACCAATTGCACCAGAAACTGGATACCACACCCTTATCCCTTGAGCGAATAAATTCTCGTCTTCTTCCTACTTCAGGTTCCTAAGTTGCCATTAGAGTTGGGGTGATGAGACCTGTTTTTCTCTTCTTTTTCCTTTTTCTTGCAGTTGAACTACCATGGACCTGCTCTAAATTTTGATTAGGTCATGGCCTTCTGCTTCCTGCCTGTTTTCTTTCTCGTTCCTATTATTACCATTGTAAGGCCCACTCCAACCTACTTCCTGAATATTAAGTTCGTCTACCAGGTTTGGCCCAATATCGTTTACATGGCCCAACTCTCTTGCTTCGGTATTCCTCCCATCTTCAGGAGCAGATACTTCCCTAGGAAGATTATATTTACTATCTATATCTTTCTGGGACCCTCGTTGACAAGATTTTACATACTATCTGGCCCGTTCGTGTGTTCCCCATAGCGACCATTAGCCTCCTTAGCCGACTTTACCTCTTTCTCGAATTCACCATGGATATTCTAGACTCCTCATCGTCCTCCTTTTTCCTACCAGCCTCATCCGGCGACCGGAACTTATCGCCAATATCATCTCTTTTGTCGCCCACCACTGGCTCGTCATCTTCTTCATCGTCCTCATCTTCTGAATCGTCTTCATCATCACTAGATTCTCCACTATTTTCATTACTACCGTCTGATATGCTCCTTTCTTGTAACCGAACCATTTGTTAGATGATCGTCACAGTTAGCTTTATTGCCCTCCACCATAACAACCTCACTAATATCCCTTTTTCTCTTCCACAACGTTCACCATGAAACTCTTCCCCTTAACCTTGATACTAAGAGCTTCATTAACCAATCCTTTTGCAGTCGTATGGATTTGGACTTTTCCTACGATAAGGTTTTGATTGCCTTCTAGTTTGCAATTACTCGCCTCCATTATGGTGCCATGTAGTGCCGCGATTCTCCTGAACACAGACTCGTACCAGCATGAAACTGGAACCCCTATAATGTTAATCGATGTCCCTCTTCCAGCAGGTCTGTAATGAATGTTCCATCTCTTTAGCTTATGCACCCATCTCCTCAGCCCGTAATCGATGTTACCCAATATGTTAGCTACCTTTTCAGCATTTTCGAAAACCAACATGATTTCCAGTCCCCCCAATAGCTTAACCTCCACCTTGTTGAGCCCCTGTTCTTCACAAAATTCCGGTAGTTTTGTAAGATAACAACGATTTTTTGCCTCCCCCACTAGACATCTGTTAAACTGCTCGACATTAATCTCTTCTTCCTCTTCTCATCTGTTGTTTTCACATCTCTCTTTGGCGTGTCGTCTCCGTTGGTGTTCCCATAGACCACGTCTACGAAACTGCGACCGTCTCTTGTATCAGGTTTAAATCCGCCTCCACTCCTATCAACATCTGACTTCTGTTTGTTCCTACTATCCACTGCGTTACACCCCCTCTTGTCCTTGTCATCCATACTTCTCCTATTTAAAGCAATATACACCCTGAGATATTCATTACCAATCCTGATCTTGCGTCATCTCATTAGCAGGTCATCCACGTCTAAAACGAACTTAAACCAAACAAAACCATACCTTTTTGGCTTTTTGGCCATTTCGGAGGCGTTTTTGGACCATGAACATGTCAAAGGACAGTGCCATATTTCTTGAAGATCATCCATAGTTCCCCATTCCCCACTCATCCGGAAAGTTAAAGAACATAAACGATATCGACGAGCTATGTTTCCCACGGTATAGTTAGTACCTAGATGCTTACCATTGTATTGCCCTCTATTTCCTATTTGTCTGAAAACTATGCTCTTGGTGCCAAAACACGACTAGTTTGCACCAAATGAATTCTTTGCTATTGGGTTGTTCTGCTGCCTGCAATATTGAGTTAATGAAATCTAAGTATCTTCAGAAGAAGCATACAATTGTTGGTACTGGTTTGGGAGAGACATTATCTTTTGTTTCTAGGTGTTATATTTTCTTTGGATAAATAGAGATTCATTAGGTCATAACTTGTCAATGTACTTAAATGTGTATGTATTTTTCCATAATGGCTGTTAGCCTCTTTTTGAAGGATACTTTACAAGGGTTTTATGACCTGATTAAACCGCTTGTATTGCTGGTGCAGATTAATGCACTGAAACATCTAGGCGTGGATGTAGCAAAACGAACTATCACAGCTGAAGGATCAGTCATAAAAACACAAGCTTTTGTTACTCGAATGTAAGTATGTTTCATATTTATCTCCCATACTTATGGCGGCTGTGCAACCCTCAGAAGTTACATTTATATTTGCTATAAATTTGCGCTAAGTTACTTATCTCAGCAATACGTTTCTGATTGGTATAAGATGGTTGTTAAGGGAACTAATTAGCACTTGCATGGAGGCTGATTTATTATTTATTTTTCAAAAAAAGTGGGCTGCTGGAAAAGAATAATTAATCGCTCTGCATTAATTATCAACTTTTTTTTTTTAATAGGTCAACTGGGTGCAAGGTTGAAGATCCAGCTCTCCTGGAGAATATCAGAGTGACCATCATAAGTAATCTTTTGAAGTGCAATCAAGTAGGTACACGTTATTAATCTATTGAACATTTTCTTTGCTTTAATATGCTGCTGCTTATGCAATGCAAGATGTTTCAGGAGAGGGCTGTTGGCGAACACGAGCCACTCAAGAAGGTAACTTTGTCAAAAACATTTTATTTGAAACCCATTCATTCATTTCAATTCTCAAGCTGTTTCTGTTCATATCATCGAAACAAAATATATTTTTATAGCTCACTCTTGATTCTCGATACTGGTTGTAAAATTGATATTCTCTGAGACGTATGTTTGCCTTGCAACTATGACCATCTTTACTCATTTCTTGCCACTTATGTTGGTTTATTGTGATATCTCCTATATGACTTACTGGAAGGGTCACATTTCTTCTACATTCTTGGTCCAAGTCCCCCTTTCAAGACGTGTATGTATCAGTGTATGTGTTTAACTAAATGCATCCCACGAAAAGACATGGATTTATATCTGGTTCTGTGCAGTGTTTTTGTTTCTGTCGATTTAATCTCATAATAATGATAACAAGATATTGAAAAAGAATTTCCTTATCACTGATGAATTTATCATGATAATGCTTTTCTTGTGGTCATAACTAGTTCAAATATATGTATCATG
The DNA here is from genome assembly GCA_022545495.1 of Chrysanthemum lavandulifolium. Taxonomy (NCBI): domain Eukaryota; kingdom Viridiplantae; phylum Streptophyta; class Magnoliopsida; order Asterales; family Asteraceae; genus Chrysanthemum; species Chrysanthemum lavandulifolium. The sequence goes on along the minus strand of CM040245.1, from coordinate 106,449,484 downwards.
CTAATTAAAGTTTTTGTATTGATTGCAGCATGATGGTGTTTATATTGCAACTCATATACATGTCGAGGATGACGGGCCTAAAAGGAGGTTAGCAACTATGCAAATTAAAAATATCGAGTTCAAACAACAAATAATTACAAAACAGCTGCACTTTTGTTTGATGCGTGTCGAGTTGTACTAGTTTCTGATGCAATATGTGTAAACCTGTTGGTGGTGTGGTTTAGCTTACTGCACATACAGACAGAAGATAGACCCGGATTGCTTATAAAAGTAATGAAGATCATTTCCAATGCAAGTATTACCATGGAATCAGCTGAAACTGATACTCAAGTATGTTTTGCATCTTCACATAGACACTGCATCATCCATCATAAAAAACTTGAATTTACCATCTTAACCTTTGTTAAGAATTATCATGATACAGGGGTTCGTTGCGAAAGAAATATTCCACGTTAGCTACAGGGGGGAGGCTTTAGACGACTCTATGTCGCAGGTAAAAATAAATTCTAGCGAAGGGGGTTCAAAGGGGTTCGGTTCAAATATTTTTTGGGACATTTTTCTAGGTTTTTAACACCTCTAATGATTAAATAAAATCTAACTTTTTGTAGAAAAAAAATGGGTTAGAAGGGGTTTTTTTTTTGGGGAGATTTTGACCCGTTAGAGACAAAGCATACTTTACACTTCCTAATTACATGGGTTAAGACTTACGATTGCCACAATTTGTGCTTGTAAGTACCATTTCATTTATTTATTTGCTTTCTGGGTTCATTTCATTGGCAGGGTCTGAAGAGTTGCCTATACTATTGCCTTGGGAAGTAAGAATTGGGTGGAGATAGTAGTGATTACTAAGGAAGGAAGCAATTCCAACTCGACATTTCTTGCATTTGTAAATAGCCATGTTACTTCTAGTGCTCGACATTCTAGATTCGTGAAGACATTTCATTACCCGTTTTCAATACTTTTATCTAGACTAAAATCTGCGGTTGGTCGCAAAACATGGCCCAAGCGATGGGACAAAACTCGGCGTTATCATGTGGGAGGTCCAAACCTTGGCGCTTTAAATGCCAAACAGGATTGGCATAGTCAAACTAATTTTGGATTTCGGCGAGGTATAATAGACCATTAACATTTTGACCCAACATAGTTAAAATGTAACCCAACCTTCAACCATATATATATCGTGAGCGACCAACATTAAACCCTAAAATACAATCAACACACATTCTACCCAAAAAAAAAAAAAAAAAAAAAACAATAATGGCAAAAAGCGATAAAGGGAAGGCTTGTTGAGTTCGTTGAGGAAAGCGGTGCCGAATGAAAAGGTTTGGGTGTTAAGAAGGAAAGGAAGATCTTGACATCTTGTTATCAAAGTTTAACGATTTGGGAGAAAGGATTAAAAATAAAATTTTGTTTAAATATCTTAAGGAAAAGAAGGAAAACGATGATAGGGAGAGTTGTGGGTGTAGTAAGTGTATGTTTAGATGATAGTAAACATTTGTAGTTCTTGAGAACATGAAATCGATGAATAAAAATTAGGTTCTTATTTAAATAATTGTGTTTGAAATCGTTTTGCATTTCTTAATAGGGTTGACTTACATAGTAAGTTACAATTTGTTGCCTTTCATAAGTTTGTTTGACTTGGGTAAGTCAAAATTCAAGATGTTACAATACACCATTGTTAATACATTATTGTTTTTGCTAAAGCGTTAGCATTTTCAACCCGTATTTTAAACCAACGCCTCTAATTTCTTGTCACGGGGTGTTTGGTTTCTTGTAACAACTTTTTGATAAAAGGGGTATTTTGGTTTAAGCGATACAAGGGATGTTTGGTGATATGATTTAGTGCTAAAGTATTTGCATTTTCAACACATATTTTAAACCATTGCATTTGTTTTTTGATACAAGGGGTGTTTGGTTTCTTGATTAAAGTTTCTTTGATAAAAGGGCATTTGTTTGGTTTCTTGATACAAGGGATGTTTGGTTTTGTTGATACTAATTAGACTAAAATCGCCCAATATCACAATACAAAACAGATTAAACAACACAAAACCAAGATGATATTTTATCATTAATATAGTACATTAAAGATCATAAACAACTACATCAAACCAAGACCAACAACTAGCCAAAAGATCCAATTTACATACCCTTTTACCAACCTATATTTCCAAAACTAGCACCCAAAGACCACCTTTATCTACCCCATGGAAAACCCAAAATTCGGGCATTATGTTCAACCATTTCTTAACAAAATCTTGGTTGAAATGAATAGCTTCATCGGTTTGACCAACAATGTGTATGAGTTGAACAAGTTGGTGTGTGCCTCATTGGATTTTTGTCGGTAGCATCCACACGGTCAGCGCAATTCCCAGGGTCCCAGAGCTTCATTATCTTGATCGACTCCTACGCTTCATGATTCCTCTCTTGGATGATCAATGCCTTTGAAGAACTAGGTTTTCGAAACCACTTATTATGCGACCTCTTGTTGAACCACCAGCCATACCGATCATTCAAGTTTGATGAACCACCAACCTCCATGAGTTCATTCAAAATGAAAAATCGCCATTGGAAAATTGTTTGTGTGTGGAAAAGTGGTAGATGGGTTTATCGTTTGGTGTGCACTAGTTAATAGCGTCTCCGGTGAGGCGGTCAAGGTCTAATAATGATTTTTTTCACACTTGGTCACTGAATTTTTCTTGGTTGCGATGTCATACTTAAAACTCATGATAATCCTTTGTAAGTTGCCAAGTTCGTATACTACAACTTAGTTGAAGATTAAACAACACAAAAAATGTATTAAGTTTGACTTTGTTAAGTCAAACTTCTAAAACATATCAAATTAACAATAAACTCCAAAACAAATATTGAGTAATGGTTTTGCATTTTTGACTTTACAAAGTCAAATATTTGAGTAATGGTTTTGCAATTTTGACTTTACATAGTGAAAATGCAAATACTACCTACAAAATAGCCATTCACCATTTTCAAGTATTGACTAACTAAAGTAAACGGAATGCGGTTTACTTGCCACAATCAAAATGAAATGCTAAATGAAAGTTTGACTTTCGAATGTCAAACTTGCATCACCTACAATCATAAAACCAACAACATATGAACAAGTTTATTTTATACGAACCATATAAACAAATCTGTGCCAAAATACCAAAACTATTTAGCAACATTAATTGTGATAGGGTATTGACCCATACATAAACTACAACCACTCAAAGAAATCTACCACGGCTTTGGGGAAGCTCGGTGGAGTTTCAATGACTTCTAGCCAACTCGAGTTGTTCTTGATATTTTCATTCCCATCATGACTCTGTCATTGAGCACGATATTCATTGTCTTTAGCGACCAAGGAACATAGTATAAACTTTATTAAAGTTAATTCATGCTCGTTCTAGGAAAAGCTCAAACACCACGATCTGTAGTTGGCCATGGCCTATGTAGTTATCTCGGTCAAAATCAAATATCGTTCAAGGTCAAAGATTTGAAATAAGCGATTATCAGCGGTGAGATATCAGTTTTATATTTTATTAATATTTTTATTAATTTTAATTATATATCTTTTGTACATGTTGCAAAATTTATAATATATGTAATTTTGATTAAGTTTTGGTTTTTGTTTAAACCCACTAAATTATTTATTGGGCCTATTTTATAAATTTTGGGCTATAAAAAACTGTACACATGTATAATTATTTTTTTGGGTGCATTAACCTAGTATTATTCTAGTATTATTAGGGTTCTGACCCCTTTTTCTCTCATCGACCTCTCTTCAACACCTTCTTCTCTCTCTGTTCAAGAAATAACCTCCATCCCAAATTAAACAAACTCAAGAAAATCAAAATCCTACAAATGTGTTCCAATTGGTGCTCATTTGAAGTTACAAGTCGTGGAGTGGTAACTTGTGAGAAAAAAGAGGCGAGAATTTAAAAGACAAACCCTAGATCTGAAGTTAGAGGTCGTTGACCGGCGTTGACCGATTTCAAAATCTCGTAAATATTGCCGATTTCAAAATATCAGCAAAATATCGGCCAATCTCGCCGATATTATCGGATCCGAGATTTAGGGGCGATAATTTGATCCAAGATTATTTCTAGGGGCGATATCCGAGATACCGACGAGATATCGGCGAGATTAACTACATAGGCCATGGCTGAATGTGTTTCTGTCTACAACATTGGGAAAATTTTCCAAAGGTAGAACACTAAGCGTGTTTGCAGCCTGAAAAATCAAATAGTGTTGAGAGATACACAAACATGGCAATTTAGGAATGTTTATTTGCTACATATGCATTACTCTAAAACACTTACTCTGGTATCCATCATTTTCAAATTTAGACATCCACGAATCATTTCAATGATGAACGATAACATAACAATATTCCCAAAATCGACATGGGACAACTTAAGTTTAATCAGGGATACAAACGGCACATTCATCCTAGAATTAGCTTCCCGTATCAACTACAACAAGTTTTAAACATTAAATGTCATTACTGTTACACATTTCTTTAAGATTGTAAAATCATAAGTGTAAAACTCAAATTGTTCTTACTGGTGCAATCATCAAAATCCAATGTAAGGGTCTCGAGATTTTGAAGTCTTCTTGTCGGTGAAAGATATCGGATGTTGTGATTGTCGTCACAACATTATAACGACAAATCTCAAATCTAACTTCCTCAAATTCCTAACTTTTGCAATATCCCATAGTCTCATCTTGTTTGTACTAGGACGATTCATTTTAAGAGACTCAGTGAGGACAACCAGCAATAAAGTCCCAAAGCTGCACGCAGAAAATTGTCATGAATCAATTCTAAGCTCGATAGATTTGGAAAGCCATGAAAATATTCCAAACTAGCCATACCACAAACATGAAGTACGGATGTTTCAACTCACTCACGAGTAAAGTTGGGTTGGAAACATAAGCTGAGTCACCATACCGATTTGTAATAATCGACTCCTCAATTCCATGCTCGACCAAAAACAAGAGCCACTCATGAATCTCTTCATAATGAAAGTTGTCTATTCCAATCATTGATCTTGGCTCTAAGCGAACAAACTTTCTTATTGGACCCATAAGCGATTTAAGAATCTAGTAACAAGCCTCCCATCGAACTCATATGTTAAATAATAAAAGAAATCCTCATCAACTATGACATCGGTGAGCAAAGTCCACTTAGACCTCCGGTTTCGCTAAACTAGAGGTTCTCACCGCTTCTAACAAAGCAACCGATTCAAAATGTTAGTGATTGGCGCGGCTTGCTGGGTTGTCTTTGATTGTCTTCGTCTAGCAGATTAGTGATTTGGATATTCACTCTTTGTTCATACCATCCATCGTATATGTTTTCTTATCCAAAAAAAAAAAAAAAAACACGAAAATACTCTTCTCATTCCTCTTATTCGTTGATTCTATTTCTCTTACCCTCTTTTCTTGGTTTAATTCTCTTCTTCGTATCCTCTCAACCATTTGATTCTCTTCTTAATCCTCTTTATGTTTAATTCTTATGTCGACATTCGTCAACTTCATCGTCAAATATGTGTGTGAGGCGGTGTGGAGGTCCTAGTTCAAGCGAATTTTGCAATTCGTGCGAATTATCCATCAAAAATGCTTTTCTAAGTTATTTGACCAACCGCCACAACACGAAATACATTCTAATCTTGACAAACCAGTTCAAGCGTCGAGCTACCCAGCACCCATCGAGGATTACGAGGACAACCTCTTTGAATCTAGAGCCCGTAATCTAATCGAACAAATTTATGTCGGCAACGGATCGAGAATTAGAATTGATTACGATGAACCCGTTCAAACACCGGTGACTAGCAAGAATGACTTGCCTAATCTTCACGTTTCTCGAGGACGAGCAGGAGACCATAGCGGAAGTGGTGGAAATTGCTAGCTCGAGCACACCACTTGTCCCTCCCGATCTTTACGAATGTTCTTGAGACTTGATAGTCATCAGGATCACCATGTTGGTTTTGTTGATCCTTTGAATAAAGCGATTCCTCTTCATAACTATCAAATCAATCGTTTATTCCTTGTGTCGGTTGTGGTGAACCTCTCTTGGTTCACCACATGGTTCAGTGTACATGTATGCGATGTGGTAATGATATCCATAACGGGAGTTGTTTGTTTTGTGGTTCAAGTAATTCATTTGATTATAATCCGAATCGGAACTCATTTAACGACTCCTCAAACTTTTCAATTACCACCACGGCCGACTATTCATCATATAACCAACATATCTGTTGTGAATTTTGTGGAGGTCCTCACCAAGGATTTGAGTGTCGGTCAGGAAACACGTTTGTCTATGAGCAGTTTTCGGTGATGCTCGAACTTTAGTTATGACCAAAATCCATATGATTCACTGTCGAGACTCAGCAGTTTCTTGTTGTGAGTCTTGTGGAGGTCCCATTTCGACTCGATTGTCAAATAGGGAACCCGGTTCCTTGTAACAATCATGACTCTCGCATATTTGAAAATTTCCAACCTCCATGCACCATCGGCTCAAACTCCACAGAGCCGTTGTCTCATGAAATCTCGGGATCTTGAAACATAGTGAAAACACTTGAGGATATGATGAGTAATTTTAAGAATCAAGTGAGTGGTGAAAAGACCATAGGAGAATTGCTTGCCGAGAGCAAAGGCCCGCCAATCTAGGGAAGAATCATTAGTCCTAGAGCAAGCGACTCAAGGCGTTCCCAATTTCTTAAGGCGGCTCTTTATGATGATGGCGAGGAGAGTTTTATCCTTTTAGAGATAATACTTCTCAACTCCCTCGATCGAGTTGATATTCGGATTGATTCCATCTCAAACAAGCGCTATCACACCCGAGAGCTCCATTCGCTCTCTCGAACATGGGGGCGAGCATCTTGACTCTTGTTCACGAAAGGAATCGGACGAATTCATAAAGTCTAGTGTTGAGGACCTTGTCCCGATCGGGAGAGTCACGGGGAACTCTTGATCATGTGTGTGATATTCCTCCTCCTCTTGTCTTCCAAGATGATCATGTTGAGATGTCCTCGATTCGATGATGATGAGTCGTTATCTTGTGGAGACATCATCTATGTGGAAGATTCACCTACGAGCTTGTTAGCTTAGAAGAGAGAATGATGAAGTTCTTGACAATGAAATCAAAGATGAAGCTCTTGAGCAACATTATTGAAGGTCGGTCTTCTCATTTCTAAAATCGAGGCTTTCAAAGAGAAACCTATTTCATCTCTATCCCGTAAAGGATAGTAACATTCTTTCAGATAACTCTATTCCGGAAGCGAAAGCCTCATGTTTTGATAATATGGGAGAGAAGATTAGTGGCGGTACCACTTCTCATTCTCATAATTCTCTCCCGATTATGAATCATGTACATTGGAAGAGTTCACGGTGAACCCGCTCATATCAATGCGAATATGATTTATTCACCTTGAGGAGTTCGCGGATGAACTCACTCATATCATATCTCCACGGAGTATGATAACTTCACTGATCTAGACACACCCATAGTATGTCTTGATCAAATAAGCTCTTGAGAGATTCATGAAACTATGAATTCTCCTATTGAGGATGAAGAGTTAGTCATGATTTGTATCATGATTTTCTTTCTTTTCTTCATATATCCGTGGCTTCTCTGTTATTCACTCCTTGGGAATGAAGACATTATCTTTGACCGAGCATTTCCATGCACCATTTGTGAGCAGATGCATGCATGCTATATCTCATCGGTGTGGAACTTTCACGTGCTTCAATGTTTATCCAAACATCTTGAATGAAAGTCCGATGGAGTTGTTTCTTCCACTTACTTCCCATGAACAAATTAATTGGGGTCGAGTCAAGCTAGCGACTCGGTAATCAAAAGATAGCTTAACATGGGTTTCACCGTGTGTACCACCCTAGTGTGGGAGATGCCCACATGTTGTATATAGATCTAAAAATGAATGAAAATTGTAAATATTAAAAAGAGAATAATTGTTGTGTTTCCACACTTAGCTAGTAATGTTATCTTTTCGTTCTAAGTTTGGCATTGCGGTAGGTACTTTGAATATTGAGGACAATATTCATTTCTAAGTGTGAAGTGCGGCGAATTTTGATCGTAAATGTACCCTTTTAGTCCACTTTTCCCCAAAATGGCCAAATTTTAAAATTTTTTTATCTAGTGGAAGTACTAAGTACTAAACACAACAAATGGTAATCAGTCCACCATATCTAACCCACATAGGATTGGCTAATCCGAGGAGCAAGCGGCTCTTGGTAAAGATATCTCAAATCAGTTGACGACTTACAATTTGCCCAAAATTGTATGGTATTGACTCACCATATCCTTAAAAGTGAAGAGTTGGCTAGCCCATAAGTTTATGGCTTGTGGTAAAGCGATGGAAAATCCATAATTGGTAATCGACTCACCAAAGATAATATTGATAATTTATCTAAGAGTTGGCTAGTCGAGGAAAGTGCAACACGGTAAAGACAAATCAAATCCGTTGAAAATTGGTGGTTTGCTCAAAATCACATGGTTGTCGGTGTACCATGGTTCTTACTTGAGCTGAAACATTTGGCTACTCCGAGTAATGGCTTTTGGTAAAGAGATAAAATCCATTAATTTTCTCAAATCATTGCTAGGGACTAGCAATATCTTAGTGTGGGGATTGATGAGTGTCTAAATACTCATCGTTTTGTACAATTAAGCTGCAAAACATCGAAAACACTCGAAATGTATCAAAATGATAAAAATATCACAAATAAGTGTTTTATGTGTTTAAATGCAAAACATCAAAATCTGTGAAAAGCATTATAAAATTTGCATAATTGGCGGTTTAGCCCCCGAGTTTCAAAAGTTGTCAAAAGCAGTCCACAGTAAATCAAATAAAGAAAAATATCTTTTTGAGTCCACAAGGATTCTTAAGTTGTCAACAATGGTCCTTGAGATTTAAATTTACAAATTTACAATTTAGGTCCTTTAACTTTCAAAATGACAATTTAGGTCCATAACTTTCAATAATGGCAAGATAGGTCCTAAACTTTCAAAGCTTGTCAATAATGGTCCATTGAAGCAAGTTTGAAAAATTACGAGTTTGGTCCTTGGAGATTTGATTCAAGACAAGTCCTTGTCTTAATTATTACCTAAAGACTTGTCAAATTGAGTTGTGACCCCTTGCCAAAGCTAAGTGACCCCCTTGTGACCCTTTCCTGTTTTTGACCCATTGGTCAACTCAGTCAAACAAACAACTGTTTCCCTCCACTCCTTTATCCCTTACACACTTTTCCTCCCTCTCCCATCACTCTTATCCTGCGCACCTTATCTCTTCCGCTCGACCCGCTCATCCATGCCCCTACAAATCCACCCCCCACAGTTGCTAGCTCGAAGTCAACAAGGTCAAAGCGGGTTTCCATAAAATTGCCAAAGCGCCAAAACTCGTCCATTGGTGAGAGAGTGGTGGGAAACACTCTGAGAGGACAACGTGGAGACTACTTGAAGTATAAAAAGGAAGAAGGAAGAGGAAAAGGGTAGTTAGTTTTAATTTTAAATGTATGTCGTTTTTTAGAAATGTCTTAGCTTAAATTATAAAGTGTAATTTTTCAATTCCTATGTCTTGAATTTAAGTTAATGAAGTGTTTGTATTCAAATCTAAGTTCTAATTCAAAGTCTTATTTAAGTCTCATAATCTCTTGCTCCTTTGTTGAAATCCATTTTCAAAGTCCTATATCGAATCTTTAACGACTTATTGTTAATCTCAAATAAGCTTAGTTAAGCTAATTTTAGCTTTTATTAAGCTTACAAATCGGTTTAAGCAATTTCCATGAAAAGTCAACAAAAGTCAAAGTGGGTCAATTTGAAAGTCAACTTTGGTTTGAAGGTCTTGAATCTGTTAAAGGTTGATTTTAATGGTTGGGAAAGTGATTCATCAGTTTATGTCATTATTCATCAAGGTCTCAAGTTTAAGTCAATTTGAGTTTTCAAAGGTGTTTGGTTTATGGGTTAGAATGGGTCAAAGAGGTTTGACCCATCTTTGAGGTTAATCGAGTTGAGTACAAGCTATTGTGTAAATGGTTAGAGTTGGAAAAGAGTTTTGCAAGTATTTACAAATTTTGAGATTTAAGCGGTTTTAAGAAAAGTAAGATTTGTAGTTTCCTCGGTTTTGGCATAACAATTTAAGCAAGTTTAGTTCAAGATTGAAAATTATAAAAATAAAATCACAAGTCAACGACTTGTTTAGCGTGGTCAAAGAAAAAAATTCACAAAATTATTTTGAAGGGTGCCTTATGTTTGAGTAGCTAGTTTGGCATTGTGTTTGTTACATGCGGGTTGACGATAAAACCCAATTTTCTCGACTTATTTGTAAGCTAGGTTAAGCTCTTGACAAACCAAAAGTAGTGCAAAGGGAAGGTGGGTAGGTTTACTCAAAAGGCTCGGAAGCTTGAAGGGTGATATCCTCTGACTTATTCCAAAATAAGCTCAAGCAGTGCCCTTGAGTGCTGTCATTGTCTCCCAATTCAACACTCGCTAATTGATTTTCTTTAGCTTAATAGGATGTTAGATCGGTTTATTTAGGAGTTAGTTAACATTGTTAGATTGCTTAATCTATAGTCTTAAGGTTCCACTTAGTAGGTATATTAGCCAATTACGTATTCCCCTTTTAGACTAGTCCATCATCATTTTTTGGTGAATTTAAAGTTCGTGATTAGTAGAATGCTACCTCATAAGTTGCTTACTTGTTGAGTGTCTAAGTTTATTATTTATCGAGTTTAGTTTGAGAACTAGTCTAGCTTGGATTGGGTTTTGTATTACCGTCGGTAAAATGGTGTTTGGATACGGATAGTTAACTAGGCTAGAGATTAGTAAAGTTGATAAATTGGATTGCGATAGTTCCTTGTAGGTTTATTAGAGCTTAGGGATCATCTTTTGGCACTTTAGAACACTCGTGGTCAAAATAGCTTATTACTGTCTTAGAGATTGGGCTGTTGGAATCGATGGCAAAATCATTACATATAGGTTTAGGATCAGATTATCTAGCTTGCCATGGTTTCATTTCATCCATATACAACATAATCGAGGCCAACATTTGATCTCGAACCTCATAAGTCAAAGTAGCAAATGTTCTTCAAAAGTCAGTATGTAAAACTCGGTTTATCACGGATCTTCTGATGCCAGGCCATTCAAGTAGTTAGGATCTCATTTTGGTCTAGTTGCAGTATGCTAGGTGGTCATTAAGACCACATATACATTTTCACAAAAGCTCTTGAGATAAGCTTGTGGATTAGCTCGAACATAGGGGTAGTTCAACATTATGTTGTTTAAATCGGTTAGCTTTGTAATCATTGGTGAAATGCTTATTAGGTGTTAGGGTAGGTGTTATAAGTTGCTCTTAGCTTATTTTAGCATAATTTAGCTTATGTTTTCAGTTGGCTCACTTTAGTGCTTATTTGCTTAATTTCGTGTCTTTATTTCTTGTGATTACACTCTGACTCGATTTCTTCCACATAAGCTTCACATTTGATATTTTCCTAGAACTAGAATAGCATTTTAGAATTTCCTTGAATTTTCATGATTTTTAATTCTTGTTTTCTATTTTCTAGATTTAATTGGTTTTAATCACTTTTAATTAGCTTTAATTGCATTTAATTTAGAAAAGTTCCAAAAATAGTTTTCAATTTTAATAGATTAAGATAAATATAAAAGAGAAAAAGTATTTTCTAGATTTTCTTAGTTAAATTTGTATTTTTAAATAATTTAATTAGTTTTAAATAGTTTAAAATTCCTAGAAAATAGAAAAATAATCATAAAAATACAAAATAGTTTTGAAAATTCTAATTTGATATTTTAGACTTTTCCATTTCATAATTTTATTTTCTAGCTTTATTTCCTATTTTCTTGTATTTTAGGTAAATTATTTAATAGTTAAAAATAGTTTTAATTAATAATAATTAATTAAATAGTCATAAAATAATTTTCTTTTTCTATAAAGTTTCTTTTATCATTAGGTTTGTAAAATGTATTTTCATATTTTTAGGGTTTATCTTGTGTAATTTTCACGTTTTTATTTATGCGTTTACGTAGCTTTAATTTAAGCGTAAGTTTTAGTTTTAAGTTTTAAGCGTTCATCGATTTTAAAAATAGTGATAGCGTTTATTTAATAGATTTTATCTTTTTAACTTTCTTTAATTTGCATTTAAGCCCTGTGGTTTATGGGCTTTTCATGAATTATAATCATCGTCAAATATCTTTTCGTTCAAATCTCTCGATCGCTTTACTGCGTCGACTATTCTCCTTGCGACTCGTTGGGACTTAACACAGAAACACTATCTCTCACGATCTTCATTGCATTCGTGTTTGAAATGTTTTAAGTTACTTACGGTTGGTCATTCTAGTGACCATTTCGCGTGAGAAAACTTGATTTGTTTTCGTGAATAAGTTTTCTCGGCGGCAAAATTTTGATTCGCGCCAAAGCGGTCAAGTTTTCTCCGCGCGGTGGTCGACTGTGAATGACCAACGTGAAGTAACCAAGCGACTCAGGCAGGCAATGGATGAGATGGGATATGTTTCCCAGTGGTTAATCTGACGGCTGCTGATGGTCGGGCGTGTGATCGGTGAGCGATGATTTGACGATGATTAACAAGGAAAAGCCCATGAGGCTTAAATCTGGGTTAAGATAAAATCTGTCAAATAGCGTGTCATGACACAGGATGAGCGTTTAAACAAAGCAAAACTCGTTTAATGGTTCGTGGCGTGCAAATGGGCGTGAAAATACACAGATAAACCTAAAATATGAAAATACATTTTGGCTAATGATGGCTTTATGAGAAGGTGTTTATGACTGTGGTTGATTGATTGATTAAAACTGTTGCAATGATGGTTGCCTGAAATACAGGAGAATGAATGAAGCTGGAAAATAAGGTGTGGAGGTCTAAAATATCAGGTTAGATTTTCAGAACTGTTTTGTGTTTTTGTGATTTTTTTGTTTTCTGGGTTTTCAAACTGTTAAAACAATTGGTGTTGAAATCTGGTTGACTGGAAATCTGGAAATGCTTTTTTTTTGTGTCTGTCTGATGGGTTGAGGCACTGGGACTTTCTGGGTTAAATGTGATTAGCTGATTGAGGTGATTAGGCGGTTAAATCTGGAAAGATGAAGCGATGACTAAAATCGTGAGAAGAATCAGGGAGTGTGATCTGGTTCTGGGAAAAATGTCAGGCTGTGTGAAGGTGGAGGCGGTGTGGTGTGTGTCGAGAAATGGCTGCGTGAAGCACTAAAGTGAGCTGCTGGGGTGTCGCTGAATTATGAAGCTGGGGTGGCTTGAAAAAGCTACTCTGGCACACCCTGTGGCATTTCACTGATGCGGGCTGGCGATTTAAACAACATGGGCCAGCGATGTTGTTTGCTATCTGTTCGTGACTTTTCTGAGGCTGGTGTGTGTGTGGTGTGGCTGCTGAACACAAAATGGATCTAACTGCGAAATGGGCTGCTGTCGACCTGTGAATCTGCGTAAGCGAGTTTGACCTGATTGTTTCAGGCATTGCTGCTGACATATGAGATTTGAGATCAAATGTTGACTGATTATGTGGTATGGATGAAATGAAACTGACAGCTGGCGTCTAATCTGTGTGATTTTGCTCTTGTTCAGCGTTCAATCTGGGCGATAGCTGTTTTGACCGTGAGTGTTCAAGGGTGATGATCCTGGCAATGGCCGTCTGCAATCGGTTTATCAGCTGCTAATCTGGTTAACTATCGTATCAAACACCATTTTGCGATTTGCAATGGCTCGATCAAGCTGACTCTGTTCTCGCTTCGGAATAAATAAACAGACGCTCAACAAGTAAGCAACATGGTGAGGCATGTCTACTAGTGAACAAATGGCCAAGCGGATGATGCTGGTCGGGAATCTGAATTGCGTGTAATACTACTAGGGACATAAGACTATAGATTAAGCATCTAACAGATGTTAACTAACTGCTGAAATGCGATCTAACATCTGTTAAGCAAAGAAAATCTGATTAGTGTTGTTGGTGGTGAACGAGCGATACGAGAACGCTGTTGAGCTGTTTGGAATGGTATGAGGGGATATCACCTGACTCGAGCTTTGACTGCACGGTAAACCGGCGCTGCACTGGTTTCTTGGCAGCTTACTAACAAATGGTGAAAAATCTTTGGTTTTTGGTCGACTGGCCAAGGGCTGACACAACTGCCAAACTGGCGAAATCATGCCAGGCAATAATTTTGTGATTTTTTCTGACCTGGTTAAACAAGTGGTTGACTGTGTTTTATTTTATGAATTTCGATCTTGAACAAACTGCTGGTGCTGTGGCGAGTCTGCTCTGGGCTTAAAACGGTTAAATCTCAGGTTAAATGCTGCAAAACTCTTTCCAGCTCAACCATTTACGCAATAGCTGCTCGGCGATTTTCGGCCCGAATGGTCAAAACTCTAACCCGGCACCCATTCAAACAGGCAAACCTGGCTCCTTTGACTCAGTGGACAAACGAGACGCGATGAACAATGACATGCTGGATGGTCGCTTTCCGTGAAATCGACCTTTTGCAGTTGAACCTTCGAGCAGTTGACTTTCAAAATTGACCGCTGACTTTTGTTGACTTTTCATGGAATGCTGCGGTTGTAAGCAATAAAAGCTAAAATTAAGCAACTAAGCTTTTGAGATTAACAATAAGGTGATGGATGGATATGGGACTTTGATGGTTCTCGTGATGACGATATGAGACAAACAAGACTTTGAATTAGACTTAGATTGAATCTGAACACTTCATTAACAAATTCAGTACATGGGAATTGAAAATTACGCTTGATTTTAAGCTGAACATTCTAAAAAAAAGCGACATTTAAAATTAAAACTAACTACCCGGTTCCTCTGCTGCTTTTTATACTTCAGTGGTCTCGGTGTCTCAAGTGTTCCGGCCTGGATGAGTTTGGCGTTTGGCGGTGGCGAGGCTGCTTGACCTGGTTGACCTGAGCTGGCAACTGAGGGGTGGTGTGGGGGTTATGATGATGGGTGGTGTGAAGAGATAGGTGAGGGATAAGAGGTGATGAGAGAGGTGGAGTGTGGCGGTGTGTAAGGATAAAGGAGGTGGGAGGAAGCAGTTGCTGTTTGACGAGTTGACAGGGGTCAAAAGCAGGGAAATCGTGGCGGTCGCTGCTGGCGGTGTGACTCGGTTGACAGGTCTTTGGGTAATAATTAAGACGGGACTGTGTCTGAAATCTCAGGACAAACTGTTAATTTTCAAACTTGCTTCAGGGACCATTATTGACAACTTTGAAAGTTTGGGACCTATCTTGCCATGATTGAAAGTTAAGGGACCTAAATGTCATTTTGAGTTAAGGACCTAAGTTGTAAATTTGTGAATTTAAATCTCAGGACCATGTTGACAACAAATCTAGGACTCAATATTTTTTGGATTACCGGGGACCTGACGACAACTTTTGAAACGGGGGCTGCGCCAATTATGCAAATTTTATCGTTTTCACCGATTTGATGTTTGCATTTAAAACATAAAACACTTATTTGTGATATTTTTATCATTTTGATACATTCTGATGTTCGAATGTTTGCGTTTAATGTACAAAAATGATGAGTGTTGGGCTCTTCATCGATGATCCTACATCGGCATGTTGCTAATATGATCGATCGACATGGTTTTGTTGGAACTTGGGTTGGTCTTTTGAGTTAAAATGGCGATTTAGATTGATTTCGATTTTAGGTTTATCGTTTACGGATAATGGTGTATTATGATTGGTAAAGTTGTTTGTTGGGTGGGTGTATTGGTTGGCGAAATTAAATGAAAGCGTGTCGGGAAGAAAGCGGCTAGTAGGCATAATCATAATTGGTCCACAGGTTGAAGGTTGGGTCAAAATGTTAATGGTCTATTATACCTCGAAGGAAATCCGAAAATTAGGTTTGACTATGCGATCTGGTCGAGGGCGAGTTTGGCATTTAAAGGCCAAGGTTTGGACCTCCGTGATGATAACGCTAGAGTTTTGTCCCATCATGAGCGGTTTGCCAAGTTAGGGACCAACCGTGTATTTTAGTCTTTTATCTATTTATCAATGTGAAGTTCGAGGCTTGTATGGTATAAATCATCATACGAATCACTTTGTTATTAACTTAATCAAACATTTGTTCTCTGCTGAGAAGGCGGATAAATCGTAGTTACTAAAATCGAATATTTATCCTAATTTTGATCTTAGTCTAGTCATAGTTTTCTACAAATACAATTAAAACTTGGGGTCAGATAATAATATAATAATCAAGCCGATAATGATATTGTACTACGAATGACATCGATTTTCGACTTGGATGATATCTAATGGTCGAGCATAATGGATTTGAAAGTGTTGTACAATATTAGTTAAGATTCTTATGGTTGTCAACAACATCATACAGTTTAAGTACTTGAGATATCAACGAATCATGAGTGTAAGACATGATGTTGTTGATAATTTGAGCGTGTTATGATATGATTGGATCGATTCAATGATTAGTGATTGTATGTTAAAGGGATCTTGGAATGATTGGATTAGGTGAATTGTTATTTAATTGTGATTTAGTAGCGTTTGAATCAAATTACAAGGCGATGATACAAAGCGCAACACTTGACAAATCGCGGATAAACCAAAGCGCGATGACAAATCGCAAGTCCTTGACAAAGCGCGGTGACAAAGCGCGAGGAATCACAAGTCGCGATCCTTGACAAATGCGAGACTATCAAGCGCAACTATCAAGTCGCGATCAAGCTTAAATCGCAACTTTGTCAAAGCGCAAGATACAAAACACGAGACCGAAATCGTGACGCTTGACAAAGCGGGGACAAATCGCATATCGCTTTCAACAATACGCGTACTATTGTCCTTTTGCTAACAACTCGCGATCCGATAATAATATAATAATCAAACATGATTGTAACTAAGACAAATCGCGATCAAATGAGGACAAATCGCACCCAAGAAATGTATCAGAAGTCAAAGCATCCAAGAACTAAGTGTCTTTTCACCTAAAACCACCTAAAATTCACCCTTTTGAATGTTTTGCTTTGTTTTTTGCACAACTTGATCCTGAAGGTTATATCTATCCTAAAAACACTTACTTTAACACCACAAGACGTGAGAATCAAAGGAGCCACTTATGAGGCAAAAACCTTCCAAAACCAACTTTTCAATCTAAAACAACCAAGATAAACACACATACAACCTAGCTAATGAAACCATGAACTCGATAACAATTGTAAGATTATTGATATCATAACACCACTAGTGATTAGTGATAGGGTTGTGTGTTTCTAGAAGAAGAATGAGATGTTTAGAGAGTTACAAAAGCGCAAGATTAGATTAACTTGACATCCACCCTACTCCCTTGTAGGGAGGGGCTATTCTCTCATATTTCCTCGCCCTCCTTGAGTTGTGGATCGAGGCATCTGATGGGTAACACATCCTTCTTCCGCAGGTGTTACTTACACTAATATAAACTATTAAATAACTTAGAGTCTACAAGCTAACTTATGCTAGAATATAGTTGGGGTGGCCAAGGCACTTCAACATGGATTTACTAAATCCTAACGAGCAGCGGTCACCAATTCGATTGAGTTCAACTAACAAGCCATTAGCATCGGTCTAAGCAGCGGGTAAAGTCGAGGCGATCGATCATTACCAAAATTAGAAGATAGTGTTGGATTTGACCACTCTATAAACCAGCTTTGATTTTTAACCTTGAGTAATAGCATAAAACGGGCGTTATGGTCTATGTGGCATCGTTGATTCGCGTTATCCATACGAGGTCATGGGCGTTGGCATCGCGTTGCGTTTTGCGTTAATTGAGCAGCGCATATTGAAGCGTGCAAAGGGTATAAAAAATCACTTCACCGTCCATTTAACTTCAGCGGCTAAAAAAAAAAAAAAAAAAAAACCATTTTGAAGCGGTTATATTTCAAAAAAAAAATAATAAATAAATAAATAAATTTTAAACCCTTATATACCCACTTCACTTATACTTCTATTATCACTTCAAAATATAACTCATATACTTCTATTCTAAAAAAAAATATGAAGTTGACGGGGCGTGTGAGAGCTTTTTAAACTTAATGGGTTTTGGAAATCCTTTCCCACAATCCTAGCAGCCGAATCTTCTTGAAACCTAATCTAACCCGGCAATTTAACACCGGCGACAACAACAATTGTATATGATGTGGCAACAAAATTTCCAACAAAATCCGACTCGATTCGAGCAACAAACACAAACACCACCACAAACCCAATCCTCGCAATGTCAGTCGACCGAGCTCGTCTCCTCGAAACACAAGCGTGGAGTGGCGTATGTCAAAACAATCCAAAGAACCCGAGTCGTATGATGAAAGAAATCGGCGTGGTGGTTGGACAGGAGGAGGAACTATTACTTGCCAAGTGTTACGTGGCGTTTAGAGGATCGAATGGTTGGAGTTTCTCAAAGTGCATCACATTTTGGTATCGGGTTATGAGCGATTTCAACAAGAAATTTTCAAGTTCATAACAAGGATATGCTAACAAGCAAGTGGCATACGGTGAGCGAAAATTGCCAAAAGTTTCAAGCGGTTTACAAGCGTGCTAAACATTTGGAAAAAAGTGATGAAAGTGGTGGATAATATGAAACATGTTGAACAAATATATCGTAGCGGGCATAAAGGTGTTTCGTTTGGTCAAGAGAGGCGTGGGAAATTTTGAGGCATGTCTAAAATGAGATGCGCCTAAACCGGTTGACTTAGCAGGAGCGTCCCGGTAAAAGCAACCAAAGCTATCGGTGATGATGAGCGAACACGTCCGGTCGGCAAACTACTGGCGAAAAAAAAACAAAATCCGATACCACGACTAGCACATGGGAAGTCGTCAAGCCAATTGGAAGCTATGTCATCCGAGCTTCGACTTAGACGAAAAGCGGCCCAAGCGTCGTACGAGGCGGCTAAAAAGAAAGACCAGATGATAATGCGTTTGGAAGAATTTTGTTAATACAAATAAACCGTAAAAACGTTTATTAATATTTTGCAATCTCTTTGTGTTTTGTTGATAACAAATATAATGTTATCTTAAGTATAATTATAAGGATACATGTTATTTTTGTAAAGCATTTACATATAGCAATTTAAATACAAAAATATAGTAATTAAGCATTTGTTGTAATAGTTTATTAGGATGGGTAAAAACCATAACCCATGGACCATAACCCATGGATCTTAACCCATACAAGTTGGCTAGATACAATGTATACTTAGATACATTGAATCTAAAGAAAACCATGGACCAACCCATAACCCATGACCCATAACCAAAAACCCATGGGCAAGAGGCGTTCCACGGATCCCTAGGATTACACTAGAGCGGATCCCAGTGGAAGGGATCCGTGGGATCGAGGAGCGATGAAGATTTTGCCTATAAATGAGAGCCATTTCTTCATTCTAACCCACCCCTCTTTTAAATCTCTCGAACACTCTCATTCTCTTCTAACATATAGATCACTTGATCTAGAGAGTTGTTCTTCTTTCTTTCTATTGTGATCCTCACATGGGTCCTTCTCTAAGGCGAGATCACGAGCATTCTACAAGTCATCCAAGCAAGGGGTCCTTGATTGATTTGTCCTCATAAGATTTACATGCGAAGATCTTGTATTTGATATTTCACATATTTGTTGTGTAATAGTCGTGTTGGTTTGGTCCACGTGCTACGGACTCGGTATTTAGCTTTGTCTGGGAAAAAGTGTAAGCAACGTTGTGAAGGCTTCTCCATGAGTGAAGGTTTGTTGACATAGTGCTTGAACTCTCGAGTAGGTGACTCGGGGGTGGAGTAGGGCAAGGAAGGTGTCCTTGTGCGAACCACTATACATCGGTTGTGTCTTTTCTTTCCCTTCACTTTACTTTATTTACTTGCTTTATCATTAGATCTATACTTTCTCTACATCCATAAGATCTCACATATTACGAATCTAAAGTTTTGAAACTAACGTAAAATCGGCAAAACTATTCAACCCCCTACTAGTTTTCCACAATTGGCATCAAGAGCCAAGTTTATAAAAGTTTTAAAGTAAAATTGTATTTTAAAACTTTTCGATCACTCTGAGTTACGAAAATTATAAGGAAGGGCAATCTATACAACCCACCACTACTTGAAACTAATGGTTTTATATATTTGAAAAATAGATTCGAAACGTATGTGAAATCTAAAGATATTGATCTTTGGTACATTATTGTTGAAGACGATTTTGAGGCTACCTCAAAAGATGATAAAGGAAATGTAGTTAACATACCTCATGATAAACTAAATGATGAATTAAAGAAAAAGCTTTCTAAAAATAGTGAAGCAAAAATGGTTTTATATAATGCTTTACCGAAAAAAGAATTCGAAAGAATTTCTATGCTTAAAACCTCTAAAGAAATTTGGAATTCTTTAGTTGTAACTCATCAAGGCAACGAACAAGTTAAAAATAATAAAATTGACTTATTTGTTCAACAATATGAACAATTTTCAATATCGGATGATGATAGTATAGATCATTCATTTGCTAACTTTAATATTATTATTACATCTTTGCAAGCACTTGATGAATCTTGTTCTAGCCGTAATCATGTTAGGAGATATCTAAGGCACTTCCACGAAGTGGAGATCCAAGGTGACGCGATCGAAGAGTCAAAGATTTGACAATCCTCACTTCGATGAACTTATAGGCAACCTAAAAGTCTACGAGTTTGTCCTTGCTAAAGACTCAGAAGCCTCAAAGGTGAAAGAGAAACACAAATCTCTTACCCTCAAAGCCAAAAGGCTTCAAGCGATGAAGAGAACTCCTCCTCGAGTAGTGACGAGAGGAGTGCGCTATAATGATGAGGACTTTAAAAAGTTCTTTAGAAGAAAGGAAGATCGTCAAACAACCGTATGGCGATAAGAAAACTTCGGAAAAGCAAAGAGGACGAAAGCCAAGGATGATCGTACTTGCTTTAAATGTGGGGACCCAAACCACTTTATTAGTAAGTGTCCCAAGCGGGATGATCAAAAGCGTTCGTGAAGCACGTGGGGAATAATGACGAGGAGGGGCGAAGAAATTTGTCTCATGGCAAATGACGAGGTATGTCGCGAATACTATAGTAGTTCATCACTTGATGACGACTCATTGCATAATGAATATGACAAACTATGCAACATTATATTAAAACTAATTAACAAAATAAGCTTTTAAAGAGTCAAAACCAACGTTTAGATAAAGAAGTCATAGATATAAAAGCAAAACTAAAGCGTTTAGAAAAGGGTAAAAGCGACAAGTGGTGAATGTGAACTTTGTGTTCAACTTCAAACACTAGTTGATCATCTAGATTCTAAAATTGCTAGAATGAGTACGAATACTTTAGATACAATACTAGATGGTGTTAAAACCGGTAACAATCAAAAGGGTTTAGGTATTCAACAACTTGATCCATCAACTAGTGAAAGTAAAGAAACACAATTTGTTAAGGCACTATAAAAACCAGCCCTTTGTTGTTGGCGGATCCACGGATCCCCAAAGGAACCGTAGGTGTCTGAGGCCCGGGATCCGTGGATCTGCTGCAACAAGCAGTGGTAATAACGTAGCTTCTTCATCTAGAGCGGAGTTTGTTATCGATAATAGGAAGAAACCAACTCATGTCACCACTAGACAACCACCTCCAAAATATAATCCTACTTTTGCAAGAAACAAAGCACCATCTTTTCAAAACATAATCCATCTAGGAAATCTAATAACATTTATCCAAGAAGTAACCATCAAATGGGATGGAACCCAAATATGCAAAACGGTTTTCTTTTCAAAACTTTGCTTCATGGAATACATATTCACCTTATCCATACATGTCTAACATGAATGGGATGTTTAACACTAATGGACCCATGAACAAATGGGGACCAAACTTTGAGTTTATTATTGTCTTAGGTATGCTTAAAGGTCGACCTAGACCGGATGAATAGGTCAAGGATAGCGGGTGCACGAGGCATGACCGGCAATAGGGATCTATTCTCCACATATGAATCCTTCAATGGAGGTAATGTGGTGTTTGGAAATAGCAAAGTAGAATCATCGGTAAAAGTGCGATTTCTAACAAATCTCTAACCATTAACGATGTGTGTCACGTAGAGAACCTAAACTTTAATCTCTTAAGTATAGGACAAATATGTGATAAAAAGTGCAATGTGAGTTTTACCGAAAGCCGGTAGTAAGATATTAAAAATGGCATAACCATAGGAAAGGTTAGGAAACATGGGTCTATGTCATTAAAATCGGTAATGAACCTAAAGACAAACTATGTCTTACCTCTATGGATGATACCTTATGGCATCGAAGATTGGGTCACGCCAACATGCGACTTCTTCAATCGCTATCATCCAAAGATCTAGTAAGAGATCTACCTAAGTTAAAATATGAACATCACTTTTGTGATGCTTGTAATGTAAGAAAACAAGCTCATTCTAGTCATAAAGCTAAAAACATGGTGTCGACAACTAGGTGTCTAGAATTACTACATATGGATTTATTTGGTCCATCCGCTATCCAAAGTTATGGAGGCAACTACTACACTTTGGTCATAGTGGATGACTACTCTAGTATACATGGACAAAATTTTTAAAGAACAAAGCGAAACCTTTAATTATTTTGAAATATTAAGCAAAAGATCCAAAGACAAGTAGGAAGTCCTATAGTGTCCATTAGGTCGGATCATGGTAGAAATTCGATAATGAAGTGCAATTTGGAGCCTTTTGTGGCTAATGGTATTACTCACAACTTCTGGCTCCAAGCACTCCACAATCGAATGGGGTAGTAGAAAGAAAGAATAGAACCCTACAAGAAATGGGTGAACCATGCTTAATGAACAATCCATACCTCAAAAGTTTTGGTGTAATCACAGTTGATACTTCAACGTACATACTCAATCGAGTCTTAATTAGACCAATCTTAGGTAAAACTCCATATGAGTTACTCAGGGGCAAAAGCCTACGTTAAATCACTTTAGAGTCTTTGAAAGCAAATGTTTTATTCTTAACACTAAAGATTACCTTACAAAATTTGATCCTAAATCAACCGAAGGTATCTTTCTAGGTTACTGCCAAATAGCAAAGCTTCGTCATATTAAACAAAGAAACAATGAAGGTAGAAGAGTCATTAAATATAAAATTTGATGAAAGTCCACCCAAACCCTCTCCACCTCTTGTCGATGGCGAGATCATAGAAAGTGAAGCTATAGTAATAAAGAAAAAGATAAATGAAGAAGAAGAACCTTTAAATGATGAAATCATAAACATTAAAGAGTCTAAAGATCACCCGTAGATAAAGTCATAGGAAAGCTAAGCGAGCGAACATTAAGGTCTCAAGTTCAAAATCAAAGTAGCTTGTTTTGTTTCGTTTCAACCATAGAACCTAAGAATACACAAGAAGCCATAAAAGATGAGAGTTGGGTAATGGCTATGCAAGAAGAAATAAATCAATTAGTTTCTAATGATGTTTGGACGCTTGTCCCTCCACCTAGTAATCAAACCATAATAGGAACCAAATGAGTTTATAAAACAAATTAGATGCAAGCGGAGTAGTGTCTAGGAACAAGGCTAGACTCGTTGCCCGAGGTATAACCAACGAAGGAATAGACTTTGATGAGACCTATGCCCCGTGGCTAGATTAGAGTCTATAAGAATACTTCTTGCGTATGCTTGTGCTAATGATCTAAAGTTTTATCAAATGGATGTCAAAAGCGCTTTTCTAAATGGTTTCATTAATGAAGAAGTATATGTAGCTCAACCTCCGGGCTTCATCGATTTTGAAAAACCCAAACATGTGTATAAATTAAAGAAAGCCCTTTACGGTCTTAAACAAGCTCCAAAAGCTTGGTATGATAGACTCAAGTAATTTTTAATTAAACACAACTATACCATGAGGTTAGTTGACAACACACTTTTTACTAAGAAAAGAGAGTCACGTATAATCATAGTGCAAATATATGTAGATGATATTATATTCGGATCCACTTGTCAAGACATGTGTGATGATTTCTCTAAAATCATGCATGACGAGTTCGAGATGAGTATGATGGGAGAACTTAGTTTCTTTCTTGGTCTACAAATTAAACAAGTGAAGATGATATCTTCCTTAATCAATCTAAATACATAAAAGAGATGTTAAAGAAATTTGGTCTAGAAGAGTCGAAACCAATTAGGACACCAATGTCATCCGACACCAAACTCACAAAAGATGAAGGCAGCGAATCAGTAGACAATACTAAATATCGTGGCATGATAGGTAGTCTTCTCTACCTCACGGCAAGTAGGTAGGATATCATGTTTAGTGTTTGCTTATGTGCTAGGTTTCAAGAAGACCCTAAAACATCACACCTAGAAGCCGTAAAAGGATATTTAGATACATTAAAGGGTACAACACAATTAGGATTATGGTATCCTAAGGGCACGGGAGTAGAAACAATTGTATATCTGATTCGACCATGCGGTGATTACGTTGATAGAAAAAGTACAAGTGGGGTATGTACTTTCATGGGATGTTGTTTAACGTCTTGGTTTTCTAAGAAACAAACGGCACTAGCAATATCAACAACCCGGCCGAGTCGTCTCCGCCGTGCAAAGCATGCCAACAAGCACTATGGATGAAACAAGCGTTAGTCGACTACGACATTCATCTAAGCGACATAGTCATCCTATGTGACAACAAAGGTGCCATCGACTTAAGCAAGAATCCGGTATTGCATTCTCGTAAAAGCATATAGAGATCCGTCATCACTTCTTAGAGACAATGTTCAAAGGGAACATCTCTATTGAGAAGGTAGCATCCGAAGACAACATAGCCGGCGTCCTCACTGAACCGTTGAAGCGGGAACAATTCAACCTACTTAAATGTCTTGGTCTTGGTCTAATGGAACAAGCGTCGTAAATTATTTGACTCTACAAGGTATGTAAACACTAGCCTTCTTCTTTCTGAGTCTAGGATAACTATTTCACGCACAACTCACAAACAATACGGGAATTTTCAAAACCCAAGATAAGTTTTCCACTTATAGCTTTCTTATTTTTTTTTCAAACACAAACACATTTTCAAAGAAAACCTATTCTCAAAATATTTTCTAAAAGGATGATACCTTCCCGTATCAATTTCACAAAAGCAATTTCTCACGTCTAGGAAAATCGCTTTTTCATTATTAATACAAAGTAAAACCCGTTTTCATTGCATCTCATGTCTTTTGAATGTTAAAGGGACACATAACTAATATGTGTTTCGGTACATTCATTTAAGCAACAATGAATTAGGAGCATTGATAACACTAAATTACGTACTTATGTACTAAATATGTGTTTTCGGGTTATCTCAATAGGATGCTTTTCTTCTAGTTTATTTTCTTTTTCTTTTTAGAATTCGAGATAACCGCACTCCAAATAGTTTGCATATAGGCACACTAGGCAAAAATGTTTCCAAAAGAAAATTTTGTCTTTTGAATCACGGACCCACGGATCCCAACCTTCATCTTGACGGATCCCTCGAGGGAAGGATCCGTGGGATCCGTGAGACGAGCTGTTTTACCTTCTATTTTTCTCACTTTGAATGAAAAATCCACATTTGTTTTATTTTTTTTGGGAGTATGCTCTTTAATGCTTGTGTTCTCATGATCACATGACTTAAATTCATATCTAATCATTAGATTTTAATCCACATTTTAGGTCAAGCATTCATTACAATGCTTTGTTTTTCTATATATAGAATTCCTAAAATGCTTGCATAATCCATATCATCCTCACAAACACAATACACCATGTCATCCACAAACCCTTTAGATGAATCACCTAGTACAAACAATCATCTTCATGATACCCAAACCTTTGTACTACCACCATCCAAAATACCACAATCAAACTCTAGGATATCACGCGCGGATGAGTATCCGATCTTGTTGTTTAGCAAACCAACCTCAAATAGTTCATCCTCGACAAATAACTCTCCACAAGATGCTTCCCTTATAGCACCTCCTGCATCACCAACAAGTACACCAACTTCATCACCACTAAAGTCACTCTTTTGGAACTCCTTAAGACTCAACAAGATCTAAACAACCTAAACAAAAAGAAATAGTCTTTTCAATGTCACACCCCAAATTACATTTTGCGGTGAATGGAATTCACGGGATTGTTGTCATAGCATCACGATTCTGAGATATATTGAGCGACCTAAAGTGTCGTTTGAAAAGAACATCGTTGATTTAATAAAACAATCGAGTTTACAAAGTATAGGTCCCATAAGAAAATCAACATGCGGAAATAAGTTTGTTACAATTTTAACGATGTTTTAAGTACGTAAAACCCAGTGAGATCGCGTCGTCATCGCGACTCCATGATGTGTCCACATGCATGACATGAAGTGAATACCTTAGATACGAGATAAAAACATGCTAAAGTGTCAACACAAAGGTTGAGTGAGTTCATAGAGTTTGTTTTGAAATGTAAAGCCTTCCAAAATCGTTTATGCGAGAAAGGCATTGTAAATCCACCAGTTCAAGTTCCGCCCATACAAAACTTGCAACTGTGTATTCGCAACCCACCGCCAAAATGTGTATAGTTTATGTTCAAACACATGATGTCAAATGAATTCACAATAGTACCTAACTCGACGTGAAACGATAGCACTTAATCAATAAAACTAGACTTAATGTATCGGTAGTCAAGCGATTTAGAACATTATCTGACGATGTATCGATGGTCAAGCGATATAGAACTTTATCTGACGATGTATCGATGGTCAAGTGATTTGGAGCGTTATCTGACGATGTATCGATGGTCAAGCGATTTGGGCGTTATCTGACGATGTATCGATGGTCAAGCGATTTAGAACGTTATCTGACGTAGAAGCGTAGCACATAATCAATAGTACATGACTCGATGTATCGATGAGTCAAGCGATATAGTACTTTATTCGACGTATAACAATAGCACGTGACGAGAACAATTGATATAGTATAACACTTGATTTTGAAACAATGGTGATCATGATAGAATTTAGCCTTAAAATCTAAAGTACTTGTGAAAACTAGTTAAGCATGTATCTCCCCAAAATAGTTTCAAACAATTGAAAATGGGGCTATGAAAACTCACTTGATAAAGCGGTGTGATGACAAGAGTGAGTACAACGAGGTATAGCGGAAACTTTAATCGGGACCTATTACGAATGATATGATATGTAATGAGTTATGATGTTATGATATGCATGCATTTCATTATGTTATTTATACCATTTGCGAGTTTGAAAATAATACTTATCGTCGAAAAATACTCTTTTGACGTCTTGACCATTCTTAAATCACTTTATAAGTATTTACGTCAAAATGTCATCCTACAATGGTTTCGTAATGATTTATAGTGAAATTTTAACTTTTCGTCGTAAAATCATGTCGTTGGAAATTTCATGAAAGTGACAAAAATGGCCTCGAAAAACTAGTCGTAAAATGGTGTACGTCGATCGTTAGGAAACGAACTCGACGGTTTTGGAAAGTTTGTATCAAAATCTAGAGGTTTCAGTTCATGAGTTTTCGTCATAGAGGTCTCGAACATAAAGATAATAAAGGTTAAAGATGGTGATTTTGTCTAATTGTTGTGTAAAAAGTGAGTTTCGGCAAAGTTTGAGCAACCGTAATTAATTTATTAAAACTCCGCTATACAAGCGGTTGGTCGTTTTGAAAAATATGCTTGGTGATCTTGATTTTTAGAAGACAATTCGTTCCAAAGTTCCACATCCACGTTAAAAGCAGCCTCAACATGGTCGTTTAGTTCGAAATACTTATCTCGTAAAAATAATATAGTTTTCTAAAATAATAATTCTGGCAAGTTTATAAAACGTGTATATCTTAGTCGTTTCAAATCCGTTTTCTCGTATAATCGTCCTTAGCTTAGTATCAAAGTATACTATTATATTTTTGATAAGTCGAAATAATTTGTAAAGCTTAGGACTCGTTTTTGACTCGTACAAAATAAAAACATGTTCTTTGAAATTTTACGAAAATGTATATATCGTCGTCAAACTTGAAAATTCATAACTTCTTCGTTATAACTCCGTTTTAATCCGTTCAAGCGCCACGGATTCGTTTTAAAGTATATTTTCTAAATATCAAGGCCAAAATTCGTGCTACTGTCGGATTTTCCAGAAAAACAAAATAAGGACAGAACACTTTTTATACTTATCGAAAATAGTTTTTCTCGTACTAAACCTATTCCAATCCCTTCAAATCAACTCCAAAGCTAATCTAATCCTACCATACACCTTCTTAGGGTGTCATGGGTTCCTAGACATCATCAAGACCAACATATACCAAGGGGATAATTATAGGATGACCTTTATATATATTAACTCTAAAATCAATGGAAAAATGGTATAACTAACACAAGTCTTGCATGTTTGCTCAATATATGAAGAAATAACTATGAAATGAAGATGAAAGATGTAAAATGATAGAAATATGCTTACAAGCTATTATGATGAGGTGCAAAGAACAAAGGTTAACCTAAACACCCTAGGTTTTTATTTCAAAACCTTATTAAGAGTGTGATTCTAGATTGTAATTACTTGAGTCTTGAGAAAAATTTTGTGATCCCTTGTAAAAACCTTGGATGGCCGGTTTGATAGAGAAGAACCAAAAGAGAGAAAAGTTTGCTAACACTTGATGAATTATTGAGATACATGAATGAGTGAAATGAAAGTGAATGTAGTTTGAGTGTATTCTTATACTATCAAAGAAAAAAGAGTAAATTACATAAATGGTTACTATGATTTGTCCATTTTTTCACATTTAGTCATTGAACTTTTTTTGACATACACGGTCCTTGAAGTTTCAAATCGTTCTGATTCGGTCATTAAGGTTTCAATTTCGTTACATAAATGGTCACTTTGTGGTTTGAAACTTGGTGACCATTTATGTAACGAAATGGACTAAATCATAACGATTTGAAACTCGAGTGACCATGTATGTCAAAAAAAGTTCGATGACTAAATGTGAAAAATTGACAAACCATAGTGACCATTTATGTAATTTACTCAAGAAAAAATATACCAACTTCAAGATACATCCCCCCCCTAGGCCGGTTATGGGGGGATTGTGTCTCATATATATATATATATATTTTTTTCTCTTCCATTATTAATGTAAGTAGTTGTTGTAAGAAAATGATATTAAGTCAAAGTAAATTGTAACTTTTATATACATTAGTGTATTTAAGGTAATTTTTGGAAAAAGTAATTTTTAATAGGTCCAAGTAAAGTATAATGAGATCATTAAAATTATAAAAATACATCTCTTGTACAATTTGAGTGATATAATAATTATCGTGTATTTTTTAAGAAAAACGTCGTAATAATATAAATTTAACGATTTATATACCAAATAATTTAAAACACTAGGTAAACTCAAAATTATTGTTTTTATAACTAAATGTAAGTATAAAATATATCGGGATCATTTTTAGAAGTAACGGATTAAATGTTCAAAATAATAATTTACGCGATAACGTTTATTTAATATAAAATTTACGCGTTTAATGTGAAATGCAAAATCATGAATGAACTAACATGATGCAAATGATGCTAATGAAATGTAGACTAAACTTAGTCCATATGAAATGTTCGTGATGATATGATCATGAATTCGCCGCTAAACCATAAAGGTTACGCGAATCTGGAACACGTAAATCTAGTTTACGATAAATGTTGAAATAGTGAAGCATGAATTGTTTCGAGAAATGACTTGAAATTGCGAGTTGTCACATCAACACCCCCCACATCTCCAAATACTATTTTTCAAGATCTTGAAACATCACCACCATTAGCTCCCATTACATTACAAGAACATCTAGGTTCTTTTCCACCACCACTTACAAACATTCCGGATGTTGATCCATATTTTCCTATTTTTCCACCACATCTTCCGCATAACTCAAATCAAAACAACCGGAAAACTTCCACTCATTACCCACATCACCTACATTGTGAACATTGCCAATCCACTGGGAAATAGCAATAGAAGTTAGGGAAGAAATCGTTTCATACTCGACCTCATCCTTGATCGCATCAATACCATCACTCATCAAAACCTCCATCCATAACCTTATGCAAGCATGGAAGGAATCACTACTACTATTTTCTATTTTTAGTACTTTTCTTTTGAAGTCATTTTCAAGAACAAGTCTTGTTCTTATTTTTACATGCTTGTAGGTGGCATAAATACCACTCTGATTTGTTGTTTTATTACAAGGCCTTGTTTACATACCTTGGCTCCCAATCTTGAATCTCGGCAATCACAAGATTATTTAAGCATGTTACTAACCTTTCTTTTTGTATGATCTTTATTTTTCTTCACTTGGCCCCAAACTGGGGAGCTACCGTCGAGGGAGTTAGCGATCGTGGACTAGTTTTTCCACACTATTATGTTTATTTCTTCCAGGTTAACTTTTGTTTCGACAAAGGGAGAAAAGTAAAACTTAGGGCTTTCAAAACTTACATCTATTCTTAAGTTTTACTCATCATAACATTATGTTTTGTCATCAACAAAAGGGAGATTGTTAATACAAATAAACCGTAAAAGCGTTTATTAATATTTTGCGATCTCTTTGTGTTTTGTTGATAACAAATATAATGTTATCTTAAGTATAATTATAAGGATACATGTTATTTTGTAAAACATTTACATATAGTAATTTAAATACAAAATATAGTAATTAAGCATTTGTTGTAATAGTTTATTAGGATGGGTAAAACCATAACCCATGGATCTTAACCCATACCCAGTTGGCTGAATCTGATGTATCTTAGATACATTGAATCTAAAGAAACCCGTGGACCAACCCATAACCCATGACCCATAACCAAAAACCCATGGGCAAGAGGGCGTTCCACGGATCCCAGGATTACACTAGAGCGGATCCCAGTGGAAGGATCCGTGGGATCCAGGAGCAGTGAAGATTTTGCTTATAAATAGAGCCATTTCTTCATTCTAACCCACTCTTCTTTACTAAATCTCAAACACTCTCATTCTCTTCTAACATATAGATCACGATCAGAGTTGTTCTTCTTTCTTTCTATTGTGATCTCATGGGTCCTTCTCTACAGGCGAGATCGAGCATTCTACAGTCATCCAAGCGAGGGGTCCTTGATTGATTTGTCACTCATAAGATTTACATGGCGAAGATCTTGTATTTGATATTTCACATATTTGTTGTGTAATAGTCGTGTTGGTTTGGTCCACGTGCTACGGACTCGGTATTTAGCTTTGTCTGGAAAAGTGTAAAGCAACGTTGTGAAGGCTTCTCATGAGTGAAGGAGTTTGTTGACATAGTGCTTGAACTCGAGTAGGTGACTCGAGGAGTGGAGTAGAGCGAGAAAGGTGTCCTTGTAGCCGAACCACTATACATCGGTTGTGTCTTTCTTTCCTTCCGCTTTCTTTATTCTTGCTTTGTCATTAGATCTATCTTTCTACATCCATAAGATCTCACATATTAACGAATCTAAAGTTTTTGAAACTAACGTAAAATCGGCAAAACTATTCAACCCCCCCTTCTAGTTTTCCACAAATTTAAATTTCTCGGTATGAGTACGAAGGAGGGATCCCACCGCTGCATATTGGATCAGTTTGGAGAAGCAGAATATCGCCGAAAAATATAATTTGTCACCACCCCCAACCGAATAGTTATTTTATTTACTTATTGTATTTTTTCATTTCGTACTTTTTTTCTTGCAATTTTTTATATGCGTTTTTTTTAAACGTTTTTATTTCGTATCGTAATGTTTAATTTTATTAATGAAATTTTAGATTGTTTAGTGAATGTAATTGTTGATGGTAGAATTTGTAAATTGTAATTTAAAAAAAAAAAAGTGAGTCTCAAAAGATAGTGTTATTATAACGGATGTTTTTTGATGTTATGTTATTTGGTGTTAAAATGATGTGGCACTAACGTGACGAGATTTTTAATGTTATTTGGTGTTATGACTCCGTATGCTCTAAATTATTGAATAGATAAGCCGTGACGTCACATTCTTCACAACCAAACAAAGTCAACATCACCTAACACTCCGTTCCTAGCCACCAATCATTTCCATAAATCCATCACACACCGTCAAAACACACACTCCATTTCACACACACAAAAATGTCGATCAAAACCAAAACCCTAACCCTAACCCTAATAACCCTAACCACCATCCTAATCCTCACCACCACCGCCACCACAGTTCACGGCGACACCCCCACAGTCTACGACATCCTCCGCCAATACTCCCTCCCCGTCGGCCTCCTCCCAAACTCCGTCAAATCGTACACTTTTTCACCAGATGACGGCAGTTTCACCGTTGAGCTTGAACAGCCCTGTTACATACAGTTTGACTATCTGGTATACTATGAGAGTAAGATAACTGGTAAACTGAACGTGGGGTCGATAACTGAGTTGAGTGGGATTCAAGTGAAGAGGTTTTTGTTTTGGTTTAATGTGGATGAGATTAAAGTTGACTTGCCCAGTAGTGATAGTATTTACTTTAGTGTTGGGATTATTAATAAGAAGCTTGATATTGATCAGTTTGAGACTGTGAGGTCTTGTACGGATAACGCGCTTTGTGGCGGTCTTGGTTTTCGTGGTGGGATGAAGGTATGGTTTTTGTTGAATTTGTTTTGAGTTGGAATTCTGTTAGTTAGTTGGTTGGTTTTTTGTTGGTTAGTGGTTAACGTAGTTGTAACTGTAATTATAAAGTGTTGAATGATGTAATAGCTAACGCTTCTATAATTAGCGGTTTGAGTATGAGGGTTTAAGCAAAATCCAAAAGATAAAGCGGATGAGGTTTTTGTTATTTAGGTAAGGGCGAGTCTTTGACTAATATGTAGGTGGCTAACCTAAGATGTACGTGGTGAGGGCGAGTCTTTGACTAAGATGTACGTGGCTTAACCTAGGTATCCCCGTGACGGTTTCAGACACTTAGTGAGATATTAAAACTAAAAGCTAAACGCTCCAATTAGTGTGTCGCCAAACACCGCCATAGACAGTAAAAAGAAAGAAAAATAAAAAATAAAAAAATAAAAAATTCCGAGTTTTTAGGTGTGTGGAATTAGTCTATGGTCACATAGATTTGAATAGTGAAAGTTGTGGGTTGGGGGGATTGGTGTAGCCGCGGAAGGAGTGAACGGAAGGCTGGAATTTGGGAATATAGTTGTGGATAATGATAGGATAACGAGTCTTGTCTCTATTTGAGAATGTGGCCCAAGTATAACGACCTATTGGCTAGTGGCTACACCTTGAGACCTGACTTATCAAGCCCGGATACTACCTAACTGGATATGGATTCCGTCTTTTTTTGGGATGGTGGAGTAGCATTTGGACCTGTTATAAAAGCAGAGATCTAGGAGAAGTTTATTGTCTTTGTTAGATAATGTTTGTTGGTCAATTTTTCCTGGTATTATTCTCTCTTTGTTTTCTGGATTTAATGGCACGCACGAACAAGCAATTTCAGAGTAGGAATCCCGCACATTATAAAAAAGGATACTTGTCCGAAACAATGTAATGAGTGCACTAAATTATACGCTACGGCCTATCCTTTGTCATTTTGTGTGTATCTTGTTTCAAATCTATTAGATGATGCTCCTCTTGTTTGACAATGGCAGTTTAAGAGTAGTATTTCGTCCTACATTGAGGAAACAATTTGGTCTCATGAAATTACCTTACTTAGCCAACATAATATTCTTTTATATCGAAGGACCATGCCATATTTTTGTTTCAGATAACAACTAAGACACACAAAAAATTCAGTGTTTTGTCTCCATTCTCTTAGCCCATTTTACCACTTTTACAGTCAGCATTTAAAAAAAAAAATGGGATCGGAGGGGTTGGGGGCAAGCTTGGTCTTGTTACTAATATTTTTTCTGGCACCTTGTATTAAATTCATTATTGTTTTTGTATACCCTCAACTTCTTTGGTACCTTACTTCGAATTACCTTCAAGAGTAATCCTATTTGCTATCTTTTGGCTCTTGTACAGTGACGACTTTCATCCTGCAGCCATTGTGGGTCAATCTCTATGTGATTCACTATATGCTTAATTTGTCACTTTTGTTCCATTGTTCCTTCTCGAACCTATGGTGGTGGATACACCAAAGTCTTTGGTTAACATAGTAGCATATCATTCGTTTGTTCTGTTCCCTCTGTTTTTTAACATGCTGATAACCATAAAGCTCAGTGACCCTTATGTTTCACGTTCTATTCATTACTGATATGTTCTCTATTTTGTTCTATTGCAGCTTCCTATGGCTGTTGATGAGGTTGAAATGCTGATCACGGAGTAGACATACCGCCTGGATAATAAGAAGTATATTTGTATCCTGTGTTTTTAAGATCAGAAGCCACTAGGCTGGGCTAATCGTTAAGCCTCGTTGAGCCTCTGTATGAGATGTTGTAAAAGCTTTTGAAATTTCGGAACCTGTACTAAGAAGTGTATAATATTGTGTCAGATATCGTATTAGCTTTCCACTATGCGGTTACCATCATGTTCCCTTGTATTAGCAACTTCTGAATGATCTTTAGTAATGTGAATCGTCTATTACCGTCATTGTTCAAAATTAATAAGTTGCATGGATGTACTTGATATTCAATGTGTGACGATTGTTGTATATTTCTGTCCAGTCAAGGTGTGTGTTGCCAATCATCCATTCTGCATGACTACCCCTGATATGAAAGCAAGGACCAGGGATGAGCTTCATCTTTGTCTTAGCCAGGTTTCGTTTTTCTCGATCCCCATGCTATTTTGAGCGCTCGCTGTTTGGTTAATTAATCCTGATTGACGATGGGAACTGAATAACTCAACGCATCGACAGTTAAAAGCACCTTGCACCTTATTTGAATAACGCGCAACATACAAAGTGGTTACATGCTTAGTCAGGGGTAGTGAGTGTGCAAACAAACAGCAAAAGGATATATTCCACTTTGATCCCAATAGCTTAATAAGGCCCATACTAAGTTTAGGCCCGTTGTCTTGCATTTTATAAGGACTATAAAATAAAGTAAAACCTACCAGACGAATCAACAACCTCAAGAGCAATGGCGATTTCCTTTCCACAAGACGTATTATTATTCCACATTCTACCAAGGCTCCCAGCCAAATCTATATCCCGTTTCATGTGTGTCACAAAGCAATTGTACTCGTTCCTATCGTCCGATATGTTCAAAAAGATGCATGACAGTTACTTAGGCCGCCATCAAAACCACGACAAATTTCTCTTACAGTATCTGGTAGATCACCGTACATGTTTGCCACCTTTGATTGTGAAGCACCTCATAGTGGCTTAGTTCCTAGCCGCTTTAGACTACCATTTGGCGCAAAGCTAAAGGAATTGAGTTTGTAGCATCTTTTCATGGACTAGTATGTGTAGGCATTTTAATGAATTATACTCATGATGTTGAATACTCTGATTTAATTTTATGGAATCCTTTGACGAGTGATTATAAGACATTATCTAAAACCAATTCTCATAAGGATTGCTATTACAGATATTGGAGAAAATCTGTATTATTTTACAGCTCTTGCGAAGACGACTACAAACTTGTATGTGTAGTAAACCACAATGCATTCATATACTCATTGGAATCCGACTCATGGAGAAGAGTCAACTCATTGCAAGTCAGCCTTAATTTAGATAGTGGTTCGCAAAGTATTTGTTTGGATGGAAAACTCTATTTTAAAAGTTACACAAAAATAAATTCAGTTACAAGGTTTGACACAAACACTGAAAAGTTCGAAGAGATAGAAGCTCCATTTGTGGTTGATAACTTTGCGACTATCATGGTTCAAAGCGGCTGCCTTCATATTTGTATTATGATTTATAACTCTATCCAATTGTGGAAGATGATTAAAGATGGGTGTTGGAATAAAGTGGTAACTTATCAGGTAGATCTGTATGGTATTTGCTATCTGAGGCCACTGCACTTCATGAGGAATGACAAATTGTTGATGCTCAATAAGGTAGATAGAGCTCTTTATGAAGTGATCTGAAAAAGATACAGCATAATAAAGGGAAAGAAAAGTTGTGCAGCGTCGCTAGCATGGGTATCTCTGATCAAGTAAGATACACCGAGACGTTTGTGTCGCCAAATCTGTATATCAAGTAGCATCGATCACCATCATACTTTTCTGACCTTATTATAAGTTCTTTTATTTCTCCCATCGATAATTATATACTATCATTACATAATCTTCTTTAAATTCTAGATTGAACAGTTTTCTAGTGAAGTCTGCACCTTTGTTTCTAGAATTTTATTTTACCATTTCACAGGATTTTTCTAACGTGTCTCACGAAGCGCGTGTGTATATAAAATGACGGGGCCGCGAAAAATACGTCCGGACCGCATATTTTATTTGAAAAGTGTATATTTTTTGTCGGATGTCCTTTTCGTGGGTCATGGTCGTTTCTTATGTCTTAATGTCTGCCAGCGAACGTGTTAAAAACTCTTTCACAATTATATGTATATTCAACAGACAAGCTCACAAATTTTTTGACAGCTTCATGGATCGAAAGGAAGAGCAGTCTATCATCAATTTATTAAAACCGGCCTGCATATATAAGGTTCTTGTGACTTAGCATAAGATGATACCTTAGTCCATGTGCTCCAATTCAGGATAGATTAGCTTCAGTCTCAAACACGTTGGTTCTATGCTTTGGCTCTTTGTGCATCTTGACTGTGATTTGCCATTTTGTGTTTTATAAAAAAACTAAGTCGGATTGGCTTGGGTTGGTGTTAACGACAAGGGTCACCTACTAATTGAATATGCATGTGATATCTATATTATCAGGCTAAGTTATTGCAACTTTCGAGTTGAGTTTATTGTAAAATTACACAGTGGATGCAGACAGGAGATTTGTGATATTATAACATCAAAATAAGATTATAACATATCACCTTGCCTGTGGGTCTTACCAGGGGTAGGCAAAAGCCTCCTTTCGTCCCGTTGAGTGAAAGTTGAAGAAAACCAAATTTTGATTGATTCTTCATATAGCATCAAAAAGATTTGGTGGAAAAGTGGTTTTTGTAGGTAGGAAATTTGGCAAGATTCCAAATCAAACCATATAATTGTCTTAAAAGGAAAACAAGTACTTTTTAACATTAACTAGTATTGCCATAACTGCAAATGTCTACCGAAATCTAATCCTACAGTAAGCGCCTAATAAGATAATCTTAGATATTGATTATAGTCATGTATCATGTTGACTATAAAATTTATATCATCAAAACATAATTCAATTATGCACAAAGCAATTCATAACCAGAATATGGAGGAATATGGAGATCTCAAAATGGGAAAAACAGTCGCAAAATCAGTTTAAGCTTTCTCACCATTTGGTTCTTACATTAAAATTTTGTACAGACCTACCCGATTGCTGAATTAGCCAATTACCATCATGCCCCTCGTCTTTCCTGCACAGAGCGATTCATCATTTAGCATCTTCAGTTCCTTCACCTTCCACTCATTGTTGTTCTCATTTGCAGCCACTGACTCGATCTCCGCATGGACTGACATCAGCCTTAGATGTCGAGTCTGGAAGCTATTGAGTCCAGATGATGGTGAGTATGGTTCATCATGCTTGAAGGACTTGACAGTGCACAATATGGCTCTTGAGATTATTTCGACCAGATAAACTTGACCATAAATTTGTAAACATTGTCTTAATCTGACCTTTACCGGCAATGTTCTCCCAAATCTGAGGATTACTCTCTACTTCTTTATTTGGGCTCGAGATATCAACCAAACTAATACTCATATTATTTCTAATTATACACAGCCTCCCATTTAATGAAACAAGAGCCGCAGCCTCCAAAGCACGTGAACTCCCTAAATGAACCTTACTATCAATAAATCTTTTCCAGGAATTCGTTTGTTCGTCAAAAGCCCTAATCTTGCATCCATCTCGACAATCCAAAGCAAAAAGCTGCCCGTTCATGGATATGCTCGGGTTCCGCCACCCACCAATCATCCCATTCGTTATAGAAGCCCATGTGTTAGACTCGGGGCTATATGCTTCACTCAAGACCTCCCGGTGGGCCCCAAGTCCTTTTAAGAACCATTTCCCGTTATGCACCACACCTATAAAGGCACCATTGCTGTACTCATATCCGATATAAAGTTCCACGGTGTTTATTCGGTCATAAACTTCCATGAACCGTAGAGTCCGGTGGATCCCTCACATTCGCCACCGCTACATAAAGACAGTTGTTGATCACACAAGCTCCAAAAATGCCGTCTTGAAGCATATCAGGAGCTTTATGCCATTATTTGTCCTGGCACTGTAAAAATGACCCGTCTCATAGAACCCTTATGAGGGTCTTTACCTCCAAACAGATAAAGGTGACATCCGCTTAGAACCGCACAGCCAAACCCGAGAGCGTAACCGTACTCTGCAGGGACAGGTGGCAGCGGTTGCCACAATTGGTAAATCGGATCGAAAGCATGCCAGGATATCCTTCCATCACGGTCTCGTTTGAAAACATACACCCATTCTTCTGCCATTCCTAAATTCTTTCTAAGGGAATAGAAGTAGTTACCAGACAAAAGTCTGAACCATCGTTTGGAAACTAACCGAAGCTTGTTGTGTTCAGCACGTGGGACCCGGATTAGACACGCAATGGCTAGGTCGTCTGGGAGCCCGGAAAGAAGAGGTGGTTGGACTCTGGTTCTTTCTCTGCGACTGTTTTTCGACTTGTGTGCGCGTGGGTTGATATCGGGCTGGATGCAAAGTTTTGATCCAGGAACGAATTTCCGTGCCCCAGCTACTGTTTTAAGCCTGCATCAACTCTGCAGTAGCATGAAACCGACTCAACCTGTATCATTTCCCCGTGTTAGGATGCAAGAAGTCACCACAACTCCAACACTATCAATGTTTGCGGTTTAAATAGATAATAAACACATAAACAATAAAAATCATGATAAACTATTGATGTTGTATCTGTAGCCAACACTGCAAACAGAAGCTTCAACAACTGACAGCAACTGTTCATCATGATGATAAAGTAACAAAGAACATCATGAGATACCATCTACTTAAGTATTTATGTTGTAAAATTCATATAAATACAGCAATAAGCTTCACAGTTACTATCCAATCTCCCAAAATTAGTAAAATTAATCCTAAATTTCCCAAATTGTGCTCTAAACCACTGTTTTCAGGACTACCGATTTTGTGAGCTCCATCCCAAATCAGTAAATCCTTAAGACTGATACGTGAGACCAACAATCATATATCCGTAAAAAATACTTCGCCTAAACAAATCGATCCTAAACAGTACATAACGACGTCAACTACAAAATCTTGACCTTTTCTATCACAAACTAGCTGCAGTCTAACAATTCAAGAAAAGCTGAATACTTATCAAACAAAATGCTGATGGATTATATACATAAACAGCATAATAAACAGAACACACTAAAGCAGTACTCAATTAAGTCAGCTAAAACACCATAAACACAAACCATACTAAACACTAACTTATTATCCCCAAATTTTCATAAAACAAAAATTCACACAATTTAGTTCAAATTAGCAAAACCCACATCACAACTTAAAGCATAACATCAACATTCTTTAAAATTTCATTTTTATATAATCTAATTATCTTTAGCAAAAATACCCACAATCAAAATTTCTTAAAAATTTCATATTTTTTTCATCTGGGTATCTATAAAAACCACTAATAAACAAAACCCACAAACCAATTTACATGCAATAAACAAAATCATTACTAATTCAATCAAGATTTGACTAAAAAAAGTCAAAGAACTCACCAATGGAGCTTGAACTCTAAACCCTCTTTGTGAAGACCTTTCATTTTGAGATAATTGAGCCATCTAAACTCAAAAGTTTCATATAAATTAAATAATGTTTTTATGTATCTTGTGTTGCAAAAAATGAAATAAATATACTAAAAGATTTAGGATTACTATGTAATCTTAGATCAAGAAAAAGGTAAGAGACCAACAATCTTGAAATCTGATCCCAAGATTACTATATTTGATAAATAAAAAAGAAGACCCTTTTTTGTTGTATTTTTTTTTATATAAATGTGAAGTGAAAAAAAGTGTGTTTTTTTTTGTTTGTGTGAAGAATTGATTTTATGAGAAGTGAGAAATGTTATAGGAGAAGACTACTATTGTTGATTTTGTTGTTAATTATGGTAGGTTGTAGTACAACATTTAATTGAATTTAAAGTTGAGTATATTAATGGTAGATGATGGTAAAGTTATGATTTTGTAGTGTGATTGGATAATGGATTGTGGACTTCTAAAAGTTAGAAATTTCGACATGGTAGGTCAATGGCTTTTTCTAAGTGCTTATTTGCAATGTTGAAAATTTGATTAGACCCGATTGGACTCGGTTAGTTTAACAGAAATTTGATCTAAGATTTCGATTTTGATATTAAAGTCTTATGATAGTACAAAACGATCTTGATTCTACGTAAGATCTTTCAAATGTATGATCTTACTATGAGTTTGATCTTAACCATGAAATCTTAATATTTTAATCCGATCATATTCATCAATTCTTTTTATTTGAGGATCACCATTCATCTTTCAAACATTATCATATAATAATGTTTTATATAGTAATGTGAAGAAATTTAATCATTAGGCAAAATAAATCAACCTTATATAAAGAAGTTTTGAAGTTTAGGTTTGAACTATATGGTTAGAGATGATAATTTTTTGAATGATAGAATTTAAGTAAACTAACATGGTATTTGTGCGTTGTGACAACGGGTACCCTGCAAATGAAACTTTTGATGAACAATATTTTTCTGTTAGTATTTATTTACGATGACAATTAATTCACAGATGATGACTTGTTTTTTTTGTAGGCATGGTAATATTGATGCTCTAAGGTATATGATAATATCTTATCTTATGCCACTTCCAACTCTTTTTTCTTTTTCTATTTTGAAAGTTCGAACATAAGAAACCATGTATTTTGAAAGTAGTTTGATTATTTTTGGGGCCTAAGAATTCTCGAGATATATGAATCAGTTACTTTTTGTTTCATAAGTCTATACTATATGTAAAAAAATGTTGTATTATTTAAATATTATTCATGAAATGTCTTTCATATTTAGAAATAAAGTGTCTGGCAGCTTGTTTAGTTTGTACATTGTTTTTTATTAAGAGTAAATTGCAAAAATCGTCCCCATTAGAGATGGCAAAGCAGGCGGACGGGCTAAAAGCAGTGCAGGCTAGAATGGACACGAGACTTAAACAGACGCAGGCTAAGCAGGCGCAGGCCAAGCAGGCACATGGTATCTGATCGCTTAATAAAACACCTAAACGCATTGAAATAAATTTCTTAAACTTAATATCTTATTTATATTAAAAACTTAAATATATTATATGTAAAAATTCTTTAAAGCGATCATAATGTTCTATAATTGAGGAAAAAAAATGTGTAGTTAGTGCCTATTTAAGTTTTCCATGGGCTATATGTGCCCATTTCGAGAAAAATGAGGGCTAAATGTGCTAAAATCTTTTAAAAATTGCCCATTTAGCCAATCTTTTGCTTTTGGGCACATTTGCCTCTCTAGTCCACAATGGTTTGCTCAGATTGCAAAAATCGTCCCTGTGGTTGGCTAATTGCAGGCGCCCTCCTGTGGGGGGACTTTTTCATCATTTTGGTCCCTGGCTTTTAACGACGTTAGTGATGGTCAGTTAAGTCGTGGTCCCAATTTGCAAATATCAAAGGGACAAGGACAAATGTGTCATTTTAAGTCTTGGCCCCAAAGTGGTCCCAAATTAAACCCGACTCCCCCACTTTAAACCCTAATTGCAGCTATCATTTTCAATCCTACAAATTTAACACTTAATTCACTTTCATCCTTATGCTTTACAACCACTAACCATGACAACGAATATCAATTTATGGTACATAAGACCAGATGGAGAAAAAGTAGATACAAAAGCACTTTATGGTAAAAGTCCTAAGTTGTTATTTACATCATTTGTTAATTTTCTTATTGATATATTGTAATTGTAACTGGAATACTACTCTATGATTGTGAAACAGATCAATATCCAAACTTGTTTTCAATAAGGTTTCATCATGAAGGAAGATTCACAGAGTTACCAAACAGGAAGTATGTTGGTGGTCGAGTGGCGATCACGGTTTTCTTGACCGAGGTTTTAATATTTATAAGTCTCGTTATACCTATGGTCTACCTAAATGCACTAGCAGGCGGTGTGCAGTCGTGTGTAGCGTAATGTCGGTAAAACCGAGGTCGTCTCAATAGCTATGTGCGGATTTAAACTAAGTCTAGGTGTCATGATTTTAATATGATTTTGATATAATTAACTACTAAAGCAAATAAAGCGAGGTTGTGATCAATAGAGAGATGGGTGCTAACCTAGTTATTCATCCTAACTAGTTATGTTTACGTCTAATTACTTCCAATTACTTGGTGGGGTCAAAGTCGCTAGGACAACATTTGGTCGATTCGTCCTAACCTATCGACAAAGGGTCCCACTTGAAATCGGTGACCGTCATAAGTCGATTGTTCTTAGTCCCTAAGCCAAAGTCATTAAGTACCGCTACATGCTAGATTCATAACGATGAGTGCCGGGCGCTAGCATCTTAAACACCCACCCCTACTTAAGTTCATCCAAGCGGTAGGTGATCGGTTGGTCAAATCGCACAAGCGAGAAAGGGTCGTCGGTTGGTCATATCTTACCCTTCCCACTCGATCTACCTACTTGGGGTTAGTTGGTCATATCTCTAAGTAACTAGCCACTACCGCCATTCAAACTACCGAAATAAGGGTAGCTACCAACAAACTATGCATGCATACACTTAGAAATAATTATACGAAATCAATGTAAGCATAAAAAAAACAATTAAGCAATCATAACTAGGCCGGCACCAGAGGTGTGCTAGCTCATATTAACTAAAACAATCGATTCAATGTTTAACATTACGAAATACATGAATTGAAAGTAAAGCGATAAAAAGCTAATGCTTATCGTGGGGAGTGATTTCTCCGCGGAGATAGCTCCGTATGCTCCTCTAGATCTGCCTTGACTTCACTCACGTTCACTTGGTGTTGTGTGTGAAATGGGAT
Source organism: Chrysanthemum lavandulifolium (assembly GCA_022545495.1). Lineage (NCBI taxonomy): Eukaryota > Viridiplantae > Streptophyta > Magnoliopsida > Asterales > Asteraceae > Chrysanthemum > Chrysanthemum lavandulifolium. The sequence continues at coordinate 106,406,360 of CM040245.1, read as the reverse complement.
GATTTGAAATCTTTGGAATTTGTGGGGTATTTATAGGCGGATCCGGTTACTGGCGTAACTAATTATAAGATTCTGCCGTAACTATGGAAGGAGTTCGCCAGTATCTTCAATAAATCTTGGTTCGCCGTAATTGAAACAATAGTTACGGCATAGCTTGCGGCGCGCGAGCCTCAATTGACCTAGTTGATTATGCCGTAATCTCTGGGAGAGTTACACCGTAATCTTCTGTTGAGTTGGTTTTCTAAGCCACGCTTTAGTTACGGCGTAATGTGAGAGAGGAGTTACGCCGTAACTTCTTCAAAGTGAGCATACTATGATATATCTTCAATAAACTCTCCAAATCCGCGTCTCTTTAGCTCCAATGCTCGTATTTTACCTGAAAGTAAAATATAGAGGGAAACAAACGTAAATCCATATAAATGATATAAAATACGGGCATTATCGGGGGAAATTGACACTTAATATTCAGGACTGTTTGATGTTATCAAATATCCCCCCACTTGAACTCTACTTGCCCTTAAGTAGACCTTATTAGATAGATTCCTAAAAAGATATCTCCCATTACGAAAAATATAAGTTTACAAATCCCTTATGCTATAATAAAACAAAGCCGAACACCACGAAATGGGAACAAAACACTCGAATCTCTCGACTATTCTAAGTGTCAATTTCGGGTGATTACTCATTACAGTCATAGCATGTATTCTATCATAAGCTTGGCGGTTACACAAATCTCCACCACTAGAGTTAAGGACAAAACAATTCTTGAAGGCAATATGGGTAGACACGACAAAGGTTAAGGGTGATTTGTCATTACTAACATGTCACGTCGAAGTGGACAAAATCAATGATACATGACCAAATCCATGGCCAAGACACCAAAGATTGCTCGCTGCATCACCTAGACACGCTTCATGACTACGGGTAGGATAAGACATGGGATAAAATTGGTGAAAAATAAAATCAATCAAATAGTCTAAATCTACAACTAGGTCATCACCACTTACCGTTCGCCCAAAGTTCAAGTTTCGAAGTCAAGAAACTGGATCATGATATTACCAGGTAGATGTGCCATTAGAGGACGTCATGATGGGCACACTTCCAACTTCATTCTTCAACTGTGACCGAGGTGGCCTCCTCGATACTAAATCTATATTAAGCTCATAACAATAGTGTTTATAACATTGCACTTTTACAATCACTAAATAACAATAACTATTTTTTTTGAACATAACATCCCCCCACTTGAGATGAACAATGAGGATTGGGGGGTCTTCAATGATCTTTAAGGATATGTCATCAACGTGAGCGTGATTCCCGAACCTTTCCACTTGAACCTTGAACTTAGGCAAATAATGACTTCCCAATTATAAATAAAGACTACAGGGTAGGCTAAGGTGTAATGGTGTAACGAAACAATATGTTGGGTGATCAAAATGAAAGGAATGGCTCAGAAGGGTGTATCTAGGGGTATCTTGCACTAAATGTGAGTGCAACAAAGGGCTTAACACGGGGGTCGAGAAGTCGAGGTGACTAATCGATAGACACACAATGGTAGGCTATTTGGGTGATAATCCTATAATACTGTCTTCTTAAACTGAAAAGTCCAAATACATCGAGCTAACTCAACATACATCGTCTATGGTCTCGAAATGATGTAAATGCCAAGTTCTAAAGTTTACAAGCTACCGGCACACTCATAATTTGGTGGATTTGGGGTAAAAATTTGGATGTTAATACAAATATCGTCATTAAGCGTTATTTATATTTTGATCTTTACCTAAGTTTTGTTAACGACAAAAGTAAATTTAATTTTATAAAGCTTAAAGCTTGTCAAGTTTAATAGATATTAAAACAAGCTTTTCAAACAATATCTTCATCATTTAAGCATTTACATTGTGACTAATCATATCTTAATATGATTCTAACCATAATGTATGATAGTAGTTTTAGAATGCTTTAGTTTCTTAAAACTAAACATTACTTATGTATTTGCATATTTCTAAAATAGAAAAACAACACATGACATCATGTGATGCATCATGGAAATCATTGGAAGATTTCATTAGATATTTTGTGTAGATTTGGACTCTTCATATCTTACACAATCTTGCATAGATATGGTTGACTTTGGCAAGATCTTGATATCTTGATGTCGGACCTCAGCGGCACCAAAAAGCCATAGTGGGAACCCTTTTAAGGGTCCGCGGTCCGTGGAGGCTGGCGATGGTTTTGGCTATAAATAGCAAAGCCAAACCAAGTAGTTTTCATCCCTTTCTATCATACTCTCATACATATCTTCTCTAAACCTTTCTAACTCGGTTTCATATCATATTAGTGATCTCTTTTGTAGCAAAGAAGATCAAGTCACATTCAAGCTTCAACGAGAGTTGGAAGTCTTGTTTGTTTAGTGTTGTATGATCTTGTGTTGATTCATACTTCATTGTTGTACTAAACTATCATAATCTTGTGAGTGTGAGTGGTTAGTATTTTAGTCCTCAAAATACATTGTGTGTGGGAGTGGTTGTACCCTTGGAAAGAACTCGACATTTAGCTTAGTGTCGGAAATAGTGTAAGCGAAGTGTAAAGGTTTCTCCACCGGTGAAAGGAGCTTGTTGACTAGTGAAGTTAAACTCTCGAGTGTGAGACTCGGGGAGTGGAGTAGGGCAAGGAGAAAGAGTCCTTGTGGACCGAACCACTATAAACAACTTGTTGTGGTTTGATCATTTCTTTCCTTATTTACTCTTTACATATTGCTTACATATTTCATCAACATATCTAAGATCAATATCAATTGATCTTTCAATAAGTTTCAAAACAAAGTTTTAATTGGTAAACTATTCAACCCCCTTCTAGTTTTCTACAATTGGTACGAGCCTCGTTGCTCAAGAATTTCTAAAATAATTTGTATTTTATAAACTTGAAGCGATCCATGGATTACGAAAACTTTAAAGAAGGGCAATCTATGCAAAGACCACCACTCTTTGAAACCAATGGATTTATCTATTGGAAAAACCGTTTTGAAACATATGTAAAATCAAAAGATATAGATCTTTGGTTTGTTATTGTTAAAGGGATTTTAGTTCTACAACAAAGGATATTTCTTTGATGAACAAAAGAAATTAATTGCTAAAAATAATGAAGCTAAAATGATGCTTTATAATGCTTTGCCTAGAAAAGAATATGAAAGAATTTTTATGTGTGAAACCGCCAAAGATATTTGGGAATCTTTGATTGTTACACATCAAGGTAATTCACAAGTCAAGGATAACAAAATTGATCTTCTTGTTCAACAATATGAACAATTTGTTATCCACGAAGATGAAACCATTGATTGTGGCTTTGCTCGCTTTAATACTATTATTACATCACTTAAAGCACTTGATGAATCTTTTCGTAGTAAGAACTTTGTCGGAAATTTCTTAGAGCACTCCATCCGAAATGGAGAGCTAAAGTGACCGCTATTGAAGAATCAAAGATCTCTCAAAATGTCACTAGGCGAGCTAATCGGTAACCTCAAAGTACATGAAATGGTGATGGAGAAAGATTCGGAGATCATCAAAGGAAGAAGGAGAAGATCAAATCCGTTGCTCTAAAAGCAAAGGCGGAATCAAGTGATGATGACGAATCTTGCTCGGTAGTGAAGATGAGGAGTATGCCATGGCGTTAGAGACTTTAAAAGTTCTTTAGAAGAAGAGGAAAGTTTGTAAGACAACCTCGAGAAGAAAAAGCCATTCGAAAAGATCGGGATGACAAAAGGGTAAAGGTGAAAGAAAGTGTTTTAGATGTGGTGATGCAAGTCATCTCATAGGAGAATGTCCCAAGCCACCTAAAAGCAAAACTCAGCGAGCTTTTGTAAGTGGTGCTTGGAGTGATAGTGAAGATGATGAAGAGTCAAGCAAGGAAGAGATCGCTCTAATGGCACATGAGTCAAACGAGGTACATTCCGACTCTTCTTATTCTTCTATTGATGATGACACTTTGCAAAAACAATACAATCAATTGTGTGAGCTAAGTCTAAAAATCATAACTAAAAATAAATTTTTAAAAACCAAAAAGGAATTTTTGGAAAATGAAGTCTATGAGTTAAAAGAAAAAGCAAAGCGACTAGAAAAGGGAAAAGCAAATGACGATGGTTGTAAATCATGTCAAGAGCTTAATCTTGAAATAGAAAAACTAAAGCTCACACAAGATGTTCTAATCGAACATAATTCTAAATTTAAAGGTTTAACAAAAACATCGCTCTTGCCGATGAAATAGTTAAAATCCATAAAACACCGGGAGACATGAATGGGCTAGGATTTAATGAGGTATTAATTCCAAAGAGTCAAAACAAAGCGGCGAAAAGGACGAACAATCTGTCAAAAGCTGCTGCGATGCAGACCACGGACGAGACGGACCCAAAATAAGGGTTCCGTCCGTTGAACAAAATGGTGCCGTGGGTACTTGACGAGGACAAATGTTTGTGATCTGGACCGTAATGAATTTGTCAAAGTAACAAAGAAAACCAAGGATAGTGTTAAACTAAAACCAATTTGTTACATCGGGAGTAGGACTTGCTAAAATGAATTTAGATCAAAAACTACTCAACAACGACATAAAACACCTTTTGCCAAACGCCTTTCCTAAGAGCAACCATAACGTACAACCCAACTACCAACACAGCGGTTGGAATCAAAACTTTCTAGACCATATCAAACTCCAGTTACATGTCATGGAACTCTTACCCATCGTTTCCATACATGAATCAAATAAATGGTATGTTTAACCCAAACGGACCCATGAGATATTGGGGACCAAATGCTTGAGTTATTTGCCTCTTAGGTATGCTTGAAAGTTGGATTGGAACACGATGAGTGGATAAAAGATAGTGGATGCTCACGACACATGACGGGCAACAAAGTCTCTTCTCATCATACCAAGAGTATGGCGGAGGTAATGTCACTTTTGGTAGCAATCTCAAAAGCAAAATCATTGGCAAAGGTACGATCGCTCATAACTCCTAACTATTGAAAATGTTGCTCATGTAGATAGGTTAGGATTTAATCTACTTAGTATTAGCCAATTATGTGATAAAAAGTATAAAGTACTATTTGATGAAAATGGTAGTAAAATACTAAAGATGGTATCACCATAGCTAAAGGAGTTAGGAAAAATAACATATCGTCATGAAAATAGATAAAACATCTAATGACAAACTTTGTCTAACAACGTTAGATGATAGCTCATCTCTTTGGCATAGGCGCTTAGGTCACGCTAATATGAGACTTATACAAAACCTATCTTCAAAAGAGCTAGTTAGGAATTTACCAAAACTAAAATATGACCAACACTTTTGCGGCGCTTGCAAAATTGGTAAACAAACCCATAGTAGTCATAAATCTAAAAATATGGTGTCCACATCTAAGTGTCTAGAATTATTGCATATGGACTTGTTTGGTCCATCCGCTATAAACTACGGAGGCAACTTATACACTTTGGTCATAGTAGATGATTACTCAAGGTTTACTTGGGCGTTGTTTTGAAAACTAAAATGAAGCTTTTGATAAATTTGAAATTCTTAGCAAGAAAATTCAAAATCAACTAGGTGTTAAAATTGTGTCGATCCGAGCGGATCATGGTCGTGAATTTGACAACGAAACTCAATTTGGAAACTTTTGTGATACAAATGGTATAACACATAACTTTTCGGCTCCACGAACACCTCAATCAAATGGAGTAGTAGAGCGTAAAAATAGAACAATTCAAGAAATGAGTAGAACAATGCTTAATGAACAAAACATTCCTCAAAAGTTTTGGTGTAACGATTGACACTTCTACATATATTTTGAATAGAGTCTTAATCGTCCTTTCTAAACAAAACACCATATGAGCTTTATAAAGGTAAAAAGCCAACTTTAGGATATTTTAGAGTTTTGGATGTAAATGCTTCATTCTTAATACTAAAGATTATCTCACCAAGTTTGACCCAAAGTCTTATGAAGGTGTATTTCTTGGTTATTCTCAAACTAGTAAAGCTTACATTGTCTTAAACAAAGAAACAATGATAGTCGAGGAATCGTTGAACATAACATTCGACGAAAGTCCACCTCCCTCTAAGACATTTCCTTTGGTAGATGTTGACTTAGTTGAAAGTCAAATGATGAAAAGTCAAGAAATAATTAAAATAACAAGGAAGATGAACCATTAAATAAAGAGATTTTAAACATCAAAGAATCTAAAAGTCATCCTTTAGAAAAGGTCATAGGACAACTAAATCAAAGAACCTTAAGGTCACAAGCCCAAAATCAAAGTAATTATTTTTGTTTTGTATCCACCATTGAACCGAAAAACATAAATGAAGCAATAAAAGATGAATCATGGGTAATTGCCATGCAAGAAGAGTTAAACCAATTCATTAGAAATGATGTTTGGAAATTAGTTCCAAAACCTAAAGATCAAACTATAATTGGAGCGAAATGGGTTTTGAAAATAAAATGGATGAAAATGGTGTAGTATCTAGAAACAAAGCTAGGCTTGTTGCACAAGGTTATAATCAACAAGAAGGATTGATTATGATGAAACTTATGCACGGTAGCTAGACTTGAATCTATTAGAATATTACTTGCTTATGCATGTGCTTATGACTTTAAATTATTTCAAATGGATGTTAAAAGTGCATTTCTTAATGGGTTTATTAACGAAGAAGTATATGTTGCTCAACCTCCGGTTTTACCGACTTTGAGAAACCACATCATGTCTTCAAACTCAAGAAAGCATTATACGGTCTTAAGCAAGCACCAAAAGCTTGGTACGACCGACTTAAGACTTTTCTTATTGATAACAAATACACTATGGGATTAGTAGATAATACTCTTTTACCAAGAAAAGGAGTCACATATTATCATTGTTCAAATATCGTTGATGACATCATATTCGGATCAACTTGTCAAGAGCTATGTGATGATTTCTCTAAAATCATGCAGACGAGTTTGAAATGAGTATGATGGGTGAATTAAATTTCTTTCTAGGACTTCAAATTAAACAACTAGAAGATGGCATATTCTTTAACCAATCTAAATATATAAAAGACATGCTTAAGAAATTTGGTCTTGAAGATTCCAAACCAACTAAGACACCCATGTCCTCGGACACTAAACTCACCAAGGATGAGGAAGGTGAATCCGTAGATAACACTAAATATAGAGGAATGATTGGTAGCCTACTCTATCTTACGGCTAGTAGACCCGACATTATGTTTAGTGTTTGTCTATGTGCTCGCTTTCAAGAAAACCCAAAGGCATCACACTTAGAAGCCTTAAAAAGGATTTTTAGATACATTAAGGGAACAACGTGCTTAGGATTATGGTATCCCAAAGGAACGGGTGTAGAAACCATAGTGTATGCCGACTCGGATCATGCCGGTGACTATGTCGATAGAAAAAGTACAAGTGGTATTTGCACTTTTGTTGGACATTGTCTCACCTCATGGTTTGCAAAAAGCAAACGGCTTTAGCCATCTCAACTCTTGAAGCCGAGTGCGTCTCGGTTGGAAAAGCATGTCAACAAGCTCTTTGGATGAAGCAAGCTCTTGTAGATTACTGAATTCATCTCAACGATATTGTTATACTGCGACAACAAAGGAGCCATCGATCTCGACAAAATCCCGTTCAACATGCTCGTACAAAGCATATTGAAATCCGTCATCACTTTCTTCGCGACAATGTTCAAAAAGGAAACATCTCAATCGAGAAAGTATCCTCCGAAGACAACATTGCCGACATCTTAACTAAGCCTCTTAAACGAGAACCTTTTAATCTTCTTAGACTTGGTTTAGGGTTAATGGAACCAAACATATAGGATAAACATAGCCTAAACCTTAGAATAAACAAAACAAAACAATTTTGTTTTGTATACTCTCTTGTAGCCACGACACAAGCGACAACACGGACGGAACCAAAATTTGGTACCGTGCGGTCGTGTGACTCTGAAACAAAAGCGCTACCTACAAAACATCTTCTTCCTCAAAACCCACTTTATCAAAACATGTAAACATTAAACCAAGCTCATTATTGACACCTTCTCACCCACTAATCACTGGAGATAACATCATTGTAAGTATCCTAACTACATTTTATCTCTTAATTCTGAGTCTAGGATTCTTATTTGTGCACAAAATCATTACAAATCATTACATGGGGTTTATGTATACTTTTGTACTAAATATGAATTCAATTGGCAAATTGCATAACTAGTCATTGAAATTAGGTACTACATTATCATATTGCATAAACAAATCATGCTTCCACTAATCAATAGATAATGACTATAAGGCCTTATTCAAATAACCAAACACCCCATGTCAAAAATTTTGAAAAGCTTCTCACTTGTAGGAAAACAATTTTCATTGTTAATACAAATAGAAACGTTAGATTTTCATCACTTGCATGCTCTTGAATACTAAAGGTATTGCATAACTAATATGCATTCCGGGTATATTCAAATGAAGCCACATTGAATTAGGAGCATTTGGGTTATCTCATGGTATTTGCCAAACACCCACTAAAACCATTTTTGTGCATAAAATGAGTCGAGATAACCGCAACTCAAATCGTTTTCATATAGGCACACTAGAACCAAAGCGTTAAGTTTATTCTCATTTTAACATGTTAATTCTTGCTCCTAGGAATAACCATGGTAGCCGCAAGATTCTATGATCACAAGGACACCCTTGGCTACATTCCCAAACATCACAAAACCAAAGGACTTTCCAAGGAACAAGTTGAAATCTTTAAGAGTCTAGAATCAAGGTATTTCCATGAGGGTAGAACCATTCACTCATCTTTCATTGAAAATACCAATCTCCGTCAAGAACTAGCCTCCATTCAATTCGATTGTCTTCTTGACATCGATGAACCGATTTGTCCTAGGTTTGTGTTAGAATTCTATGCTAGTGTGACCGGCTTCATTGATGAAGTTGATGAGTTTAGTCTTAGGTTTAAGATCAATCAAAACGACTACACCATCTCCTTAACCAACTTTGCTCAAGTGCTAGGAATTCCCAACCGAGGGACATGTGTCTACTCGGATAAGTGGTCACTCACCATCCCTGATGCAATCAATGATCGCTCTCTTCCCTACCGAACACCTCTAGAAAATAAGGATGTCATCCGTGAGCACCTATTTATCCCAATGGGAGATACAACCCGAGTCACCCGAAAAGGAAAAGAAGTAAACCGAGATCCATATGGAATGGAGCTAAATGAACTTAAGCCAGAATTTAAGAAATGGGAAGAACTACTTAGAGCCAATGTCATTAGCACCATAGGAAATAGGGATCACATCAATGCTTGCCTTTGCCATATGCTCTACAACTTGTCCACCGTCAACCATTCAATTTATCCTACTACATCGCTAGGAGAATGATTGATATTCCAACACAAGGATCGGTTGCTCTTCCATGCGGGATGCTTCTCACCCGTCTCTATAGAGCCTTTGCACCAATTCCACCAAGCCCAAAGGGATGCACCTTCACTATGAGCTCATCCTCACATCTTTGTACCTTTGAGTGATGAGCGAGTTGCTAAGACAAAAGGCAAGAGAGCAAAACCTCCAACTCCATCATCATCATCATCAAATAGCTCAGATGATGGTCTTCCAAACTCTCGCCTTCCACCTCATGAGTATTATGCATCTCTTCCGAGATTGAGAATGAATCGTGAGTTCAAGCAAACCAAGGGGATGTTCAAGTGCCTTGGTAGAATGATGACCAAGATCTACAAGAAGTTGGATAAGTGAGAATCGTTTTAAGGAGTGTTTGGAACAATACATTATCTTTAATGTTTGATACAATTTGGTTGTTTTTATTTTGTAGGATGATAATATAACTCAAAACAATGATGTATGCTAACAATCTTATGCAGGGGGATAGCACAAGTATGCTATCAAATTTTACCCATTTTCACTATAATGTGAAAATCACTTGGCCTTGCTCAAAATCTATGCTCCATTATGTTTGTGCATGTGTTATTTACTTTTCCTAACTAGAAATGATTAATGTCACATGTTTTGAGCAAAATTTCAGGTTTCGGAAATGTCCCCGACACTTGAAAATACACTCTGTGAACTTTTACAGTGCGCATGGATCGAGACGGCACCAAAAATTTGGTACCGTCATTATGCAATTTAGTACCGCCGTGCACATGCAGGTGGACCAGTGGCACCCTTTTAGGGTTCCGCTGTGTAAAATTTTGGTGTCGTGGATCCTCCGGTAAATTTACGAATTTCGGTTATTTCGACATTCAAATTACCATACATTGCTTGTAAGTTAATCTTAACTAGTCTTTACCCATATTAGAACTAGTATAACATACTTAGGCATATAAAAATCCACTTCCACCAAAATTCAAAATTTTGAAAAATTCACCCAAGGAGCCCTTTTGCATAAAGGAAGGAACCAAAATTTTGGTACCTTGCAATCCGTGGGTGTCGATTGTTAGGATCTTACAATCATTAGAACACATTTATTGCAAATCTTTGCTTCTTCACTCCATCCCTCTTGTATGGCTTGACTTGGGTGATATGACTAGCATTTAACCCACTTCCAAATCATTAGGAACCTCATCCCTTCTATGGTTTAACATCAAATCAAACACATTTCTCCATAATTTTTCACTTCTATAAATTAAGAGGTTTTACCATGATCATCTTCACACCTTCTTCATTCTTACCATCAACTAGCAAAAACACAAGTCAAGATGACAAAATCTTCACCTTCCACCAAGCCTTGCAAGAAAACCGCTAGGATTAGCGTAAGGCCATGTTGTTTCATCAACTTGAGCTCTTCATCCGAATCTTCTCCACTCACCATCTCATCTCCCATAAGGGATAACACAAGCCTAACCTTGGCTACTCCTACTCAATCACCCATTGTCATCACCACTCCACCACCTACAAAACACCAACCTCACCACCACGGCACCTCTCCAACATCAAAACACCATCACCACCAAAGTCTCCAACCCTTACTCCTTTGGAGTTATTCTCCACCTCCCACTTCTCCAAATCCTTTCTTGGAGGACTTGGAAGATTTGCCTCCTAGGCCCAATCATCCACCACCATTGCCATCATTTGGCACCATTGAAGCGGATCGCTCATGAGTCTCCTAGACCCTCGTTTGATCCAAACGCCCCGTTAGGGCCAAGACCTCTTCTCTTCCACCCTATTCACAAAGACATCCATAGTCCTTTGTATGGGGATCAACCACTTCCTACATCAATGTCCCCTCGCATAGAGGACATTGAGGAGTCCATGTGGGATGATAATCCCACAAGAGATGAGATTCAAGCGGAACTCCAACATCTCCACCAATTCAAAAATATGGTGGATTCTCACCTAAGTGAGACAATGCAAATGCAAAATGCTTTGCTAGCCTCCATAATCACCAACCCTAACACCACCACCAACATCAAAACATCTACCATTCCACCACCACAACCTCATCAACCATACTACCCACCTAGGCATGGTTGCTCAACTTGTGAGCAAACCGCCCAAACCGTTGATCGGACCCGGGTAATGGTCCATGAATTCCAAGAAGAAATGAGGTTCATCCTCAATCACATCCTTGAGCGACTCAACGCTCTTTCTCATCCACCATCTCATTAGAATGGTCCTAGATTAGCTTTTCTAAGCATTTATTTTATTTTATTTTATTTTTCTAGGATTTTTTTATTTTGTACTAAAACACTTCATTGTGTTCTCTTTTCATGGTTTTTAAATCATGAAAAAATTTAACTAATGAATGGTGTTTTCTATATTGTTGGTGCTTATTACATAGTGTTTGGAAATGCTTGTGAATGATGATTATTACTAACAAATTTTTTTAGCCTTTTCACAATCCATGTATCATCCCATTGGAACCCAGTTTAGGGGGAGTTTTGATCGAGGGAGATAATGGCTCGAGCTCATTATACATTCCGCATCGCATCTTCTTTTGTTGAGACAAAGGGGAGAAATATATAGAACTTGGTTATATTTGACTTTTACGAAAAGTCAAGCGCATACATTGACTTTACGAAAAGTCAACATGATACTTCATTGGTAATACTTGACTTTACGAAAAGTTAACTGGATTCTTTGACTTTACGAAAAGTCAACATCATGCCTCAACTAATGAAGACTTTGACTTTCGAAAAGTCAAACATCATACACTGCATTATCATTTCTTTTCAAGTTCTAAAACTAATATTTTATAACTCTTGCACAATCTTTGTATCTTTTATAAAAATAAAATTTATATTTTGTCCTCAACAAAAAGAGGGAGATTGTTAATACAAATATCGTCATTAAACGTTATTTATATTTTTGATCTTTACCTAAGTTTTGTTAACGACAAAACTAAATTTAATTTTTATAAAGCTTAAAGCTTGTCAAGTTTAATAGATGTTAAAACTAGCTTTTTTCAAACAATATCTTCATCATTTAAGCATTTACATTGTGACTAATCATATCTTAATATGATTCTAACCATAATGTATGATAGTAGTTTTTAGAATGCTTTAGTTTCTTAAAAACTAAACATTACTTATATATTTGCATATTTCTAAAAATAGAAAAACAACACATGACATCATGTGATGCATCATGGAAATCATTAGAAGATTTCATTAGATATTTTGTGTAGATTTGGACTCTTCATATCTTACACAATCTTGCATAGATATGGTTGACTTTGGCATGATCTTGATCTCTTCTTTGTCGGACCTCGCGACACCAAAAGCCATAGTAGGGAACCCTTTTAAGGGTCCGCGGTCCGTCAGGAGGCTGGCGATGGTTTGGCTATAAATAGCAAAGCCAAACCAAGTAGTTTTTCATCCCTTTCCATCATACTCTCATACATATCTTCTCTCTAACCTTTCTAACTCAGTTTCATATCATATTAGTGATCTCTTTTGTAGCAAAGAAGATCAAGTCACATTCAAGCTTCAACGAGAAGTTGAAAGTCTTGTTTGTTTAGTGTTGTATGATCTTGTGTTGATTCATACTTCATTGTCGTACTAAACTATCATAATCTTGTGAGTGTGAGTGGCTAGTATTTTAGTCCTCAAAATACATTGTGTGTGGGAGTGGTTGTACCCTTGGAAAGAACTCAACATTTATCTTAGTGTCGGAAATAGTGTGGCGAAGTGTAAAGGTTTCTCCACGGTGAAAGGAGCTTGTTGACTAGTGAAGTTAAACTCTCGAGTGTGAGACTCGGGGAGTGGAGTAGGGCAAGGAGAAAGAGTCCTTGTGGGCCGAACCACTATAAACAACTTGTTGTGGTTTGATCATTTCTTTCCTTATTTACTCTTTACATATTGCTTACATATTTCATCAACATATCTAAGATAAATATCAATTGATCTTTCAATAAGTTTCAAAACAAAGTTTTAATTGGTAAACTATTCAACCCCCTTCTAGTTTTCTCTGAGGATGTCTCCGAAGAGCACTTTTCTTTATTCTGAGTCTTTAAGTTAGACTCGAGCCTCGGGGCTTTGTGGTGGCCTTTGGACTTGTGACTTCCTCCATTATTAGGCGGCAATCATCCATCCATTCGATAAAAACCTTTTTCTCGTGTTCCGATGCTACATGTTCCAAATTTTGCGAGCCACCCATTGAGCGATAAACATGACTTTACGTAGTCGTCACCTTACGCTATAGGATCAATTGTTGCACTTATGTTTGATCTTTCATCGTTGGTCATTACATCAATAAGGTGATAGCTATCGTAATTGCATTTTAGTTGTTTCTTGATCTCGTATTGATTTCGAGTCTCAAAATCTTACCTTGTACCGGTTTTCAAAGGATAATTTTCCGAATTTTCGTGTCTCTCAATCTCGTGAGGCGCGTCCATTCATCCACCCTTCCATCACAAAATTCACGAAAGGGGTTACGAGGCCATGCTTTCATTGATTCGTTATCTTACATCAATATAGGGGTGCAATAATGTTTGTTAGGATCTGAGCTTCTTAATCCCTCAATCGGAAAATCTTTCTCTGTTTCTGTTCACAACTATCAAAATTCTCTCCATGATTGTTAGTACTAAGATTATAACATAGAGGTGGGTCGACGGCGGAATGTTGACAACATCAACTTTATTTGAAATTTCTAACCTTGGATTCAATTGTTCTTTCATCTTTGAAAGTGATTCGTTCATTTCGGTTCCTAAAGAAATTTGTTTTCAAAGACCTTTATATGTGCTCGACAAGTGGCCAGAAAAGGCCTTTCAACAATTAAGTTGTAAGTCTCCCGTTTCCCCATGTCAATAACCACAAAATCAGTAGGAAAAAGAAATTTCCCAATTTTAAGGAGAACATTATTAACCACTCCCCTAGGTACAGCTTTAGAGGAATCAGCCATTTCAATCATCATTGTTGTTTCTTTTAAATTGGTAAGTTTTATTTTATCAAACAATGTGGTAGAAATAAGGTTTACCCCCGACCCCAAATCAGCTAATGCGGGAATTTTAAGATTACCGATAGTGCATAGAAGAAGAAAACTTTCCTGATAGTGTTCCTTCTCATGAAGTTGGCTTGGCAGGTCCTCGTCGTCTTTCGATTTATCATCTTCTTTTACGTAGTTAATCCCGGATAGATCATTGGTAATAGAAGAGGTGCATTCTTCTTTCTTTGGTTTATCTTGTGTAAATATGGCTTTGCAGGCAACGACTTTGCCATTATTGGTCTCAAAATTTTAGCTAATTGCCCAATTTGGGTTTGAGGTTTTAATTGCGGCATCTTGGTTCCATGAAGTTCATGTTGGTGTCTTCTTTCACCTTGACCATCCATTCCTTGAGTCTATCACTTTTCTATGTAGACTCCTCGATATGTTTATGCATTATTTCTTCAAGGCTTGGTCTAGGAGGATTGTTGATGATTCTTGTATAGAACCCTGGGGATTTTTCTCGGTATTTGGCCCCGTTACCATTGTATCCGTTGAAGGTACTTCCACCTCCATATTTTACTTCTTCAATCCTTTTAAATTCCTCGTTAGATGAGCATTCCTTAGTAGGAGAGTGTCATTGTGTTCATTTCGTTCAACTTGTATGGAATGCATTCTCCTTGAGCTTTCATGTCTCTTCCAAGACTTTCTAATTTGTTGTTTATTGTTGCAAGGCCTTCCATATTTCCACTCTTACCTCGATTGCTCCTCCATTGTGCCATTTGTGAGAGTGTTGACCATCTTCGAATAGTTTCAAAAGCCAATGTTGGAGTCATTCCGTTATTGGTCCTTGAGAATCGATCATTTGCCTTGAGGAGATGTTCGAGACCCTTGTAAAGACATTCACCTTTGTTGGATGTTGAGGTCATGAGTAGGGCACTTATATAATAATTCGTTGTACCTTTCCCATGCTTGGTACAATGTTTCATCACCCTCTGCTTGAAGTTATGGATTTCTTCTAATTGTTTACGATCTGGATGGAGGGCAGTATCTCTGAGCGAAATATTTTTTAGGAGGGCGGTGTTGGTGTCTGGCGGTGTCGATCAACCCATCTTTTAGCGGCTCAGGTGAGAGAAATAGGAACCTGCGTAACATGGCAGCATTGTTTAAGACTCTAGGAATTTTGAATAGGCTAACAATGTATTCCATGCTGTCTATATGCTCGTGAGCATCATCGGTAATCTTCACGAGAAAGGGTTTACATGACTCCTCGTAAATTGAGGTTTGATTTTGAATTGAGCATCTTCTGCGATGGCCGTCTAACAATCCACGGTCCTTTTCTTCTCTTGTCAAGGCCAAATATTCCTCGAGTGAGGTCATCAATGTTAACAACTTCCATGGTACACGAAACTTGAAAAGAGATCATAAGAAATTGAGAAAATTTTAAAACAAAACAAAATGAAAAACTTAATAGAAATCTAATATAACTCCCGTGGCGCCAAAAACTTGATGCGAGTTTTCTTGATCGGTTTTAATATTTATAAGTCTCGTTATACCTATGGCCTACCTAATGCACTAACGAGCGGTGTGCCGATCGTGTGTAGTGTAATGTCGGTAAAACCGAGGTCGTCCCAAGAGCTATGTGTGTGGATTTAAACTAAGTCTAGGTGTCACAGATTTTAATATGATTTTGATATAATTAACTACTAAAGCAAATAAAGGTGAGGGTTGTGATCAATAGAGGAGAGGGGTGCTAACCTAGTTATTCATCCTAACTAGTTATGTTTATGTCTAATTACTTTCAATTAATTCAGGTGGGGTCAAAGTCGCTAGGACAACATTTGGTCAGTTCGTCTTAACATATCAGCAAAGGGTCCCACTGGAGAAATCAGGTGACCCGTCATAAGTCAAGTTTTTCTTAGTCCCTAAGCCAAGTCATTAAATCTTGCTACATGCTAGATTCATAACGGTGAGTGCGGGCGCTAGCATCTTAAACACTCTTCCCCTACTTAAGTTCATCAAGCGGTAGGTGATCGGTTGGTCAAATCAGCAAGGCGAAGGGTCGTCGATTGGTCATATCTTACCCTTCTACTCGGTCTACCTACTTAGGGTTAGTTGGTCATATCTCTAAGTAACTAGCCACCATCGCCATTCAAAACTACAGAAACAAGGGTAGCTACCAACAAACTATGCATGCATACACTTAGAAATAATTATACGGAAGCAATGTAAGCGCCAAACAAAACAATTAAGAGTCATAACTAGGCCGGCACGGAGGTGCTTAGCGCTCATATTAACTAAAACAATCGATTCAATTTTTAACATTACGAAATACATGAATTGAAAGTAAAGAAAAGATAAAAAGCTAATGCTTATCGTGGGGAGTGATTTCTCCATTGGAGATAGCTCAGTATGCTCCTCTAGATCTTGCTTGACTTTCTACTCACGTTCACTTGGTGTTGTGTGTGAAATAGGATGATTTAAAATCTTTGGAATTAGTGGGGTATTTATAGGCGGATCACGGTTCTGGCGTAACTAATTATAAAGTTGCGTCGTAACATCGAATTCTTCATATTTTACACTAAAAATCTTGGTTCTGGCGTAACTATGGAGGAGTTCGCAGTATCTTCAATAAATCTTGGTTATGCCGTAAATGAAATAATAGTTACTGGCGTAGCTTGTGCGCATGAGCCTCATTTGACCTAGTTTATTACGCGTAATCTCTGGGAAAGTTCGCCGTAATCTTGTTGAGTTGGTTTTACGAGCCGCGCTTTGATTCTGGCGTTATGTGAGAGAGGAGTTACTAGTAACTTCTTCAAAGTGAGCATACTATGATATATCTTCAATAAACTCTCCAAATCCGCGTCTCTTTAGCTCCAATGCTCGTATTTTACCTGAAAGTGAAATATAGAAGAAAACAAGCGTAAATCCATATAAATGATATAAAATACGGGCATTATCGGGGGAAATTGACACTTAATATTCAGGACTATTTGATGTTATCAGTAACCTTTGTGGACTTGATAGCTATTGATCAGTTTAATAGTGATCTCATGAACTCTTTAATGTACCAAAGCTTAGGTTATGATGAGAATGTGAAAATGCATTATCACTATAAAGTACCTATGAAAGGTTTAGACTTTGGACTGAAGCCTTTAGTTAGTGAAAATGATTTTTATGACATGTTAAAGAATGTTCCTAAGCATAAGATTCTATATGTATATGTTGAGCATGGCCATACAAATGTTGATTTGGAAGCAGAAAAAATGAAGTCATTGAAGCATAAGGTTGAAATCAAGGAGTTAGATAGTAATGAGAATGTAGTTGACTTAGAATCACTAGCTGAATTGGAACAAGATGAGGGTCGAGGTGATGGGGTTGAGGAAACTAATGAGGTGATGATGAGGACCAAAGTGAGGTGAGGATGAGTAGCAAAGTGAGGTGAGGATGAGCAACAATCGGATGAGAGTGAGGAACACATAGAAGATATTATTGATGAGGAACATATAATATTAGAGAGTGAAGTTAAGGTTAACATGACTAGTTTTAGGTTTCAAGTTGAAGCAGATAGTGTTGACCCAATGCAACCTATAGTGAATATCAGTGAAGATGATTTGGAGGTTATAGATTATGAATCATTTAAAAGTGATATAGGATCTGACACATAATATGAAAGGAGAAAAGGTTTGATAAAACTAAGGAAAGATGTTGGTGCTTCAACTATCATTAATAGTTTAGATTTTGGACAAGAGTTTGCAAGCAGGAATGAAGCAAAAGATAGAATCGGGCACATTCGGTTGAGACTAGAAGGAACATTGTGATAATAAAAATGATAAACAAAGGGTTGTTCATGAGTGCTGAAAGTGACAAAGAGAGTATCCTAAGTAGACAAAAACAAAGGAGGGCAAGTGTAAATGCACATGATAAAGGTAAGGGCAAGAGTGTAAATGCACAAAAGACAAAAACCTCTCTGTCCTTGGGTTATGCATGTTTCAAAGGGTGATAAAAGGCAAGTGGGTGGTTAAAACATTAAAGAATGTGCATAAATGTTTACAACATAGGAAAATTAAAGCTGCACTTCCACTTTCCTCTCAAAACACATCAAGATACATTGACCATGAACCACGATATTCTGTCAAAATTTGTCCAAGAACAAATCGAGAAAAATTTAATGTAAATGTTACTAATACCAAAGCATTTAGGGCTAAAGCAAAGGCACAGGTTATTTTAAGGGGTGATGCTCAGCTTCAGTATTCACTATTGAGGGATTATGTGAATGAATTGATGAGGTGTAACCTAAATACCACTGTTAAGATTGATGTGTATGGGGAAGCAAATCCAGATTCACCCACAAGAATGTTCAGGAGGATATATGTGTGTTTGGGTGCATTGAAAGAAGGTTTTAGAGCTATTGGTAGGGATTTGTTAGGTCTAGATGGAGCTTTTAGGAAAGGCCAGTATCCAGGACAGTTACTCACAGCAGTTGGTGTGGATGCTAATAATGGTATATACCCAGTTGCTTATGGGATAGTTGAATCAGAAAATATTTATTCTTGGACATGGTTCTTGACCTGCCTTGGTGATTATTTGGATCTATACAGCAATTCCAACTTCACATTTATCACAGACAGACAGAAGGTTAGTTTCATATATGTTTTTAAAGTGTTTGTTCAATTATGTGTTTTGACTTAATTCTTAACTGCTTTTTAAAATGGTATTTTAGGGCTTATTACCAGCAATTGCAAAGCTCTTTCTATGACGAGAACATAGATCTTGTATAAGACATATTCATGAAAACATGAATCTTACTTGGAGAGGTCAGTACAAGGACTTGTTGTGGAAGTGTGCAAGCTGCTTTAGCGTAGTTGAATTTAAGACACATGAAAGAGTTGAAAGGATACAACAAAAAGGCCTATGAATGGTTAAAAAAGATTGAACCACAACACTGGAGCATATCTCACTTTTTAGGTATTTAATTATCAATTAATTTTAACCTTGTAATATTTAGTATATCAAGTGTATAAACTTTATGCTTGTGACAGTTACTAGGATCAGTTTGGTTTAGTCTAAAGTCTTGTGAGCTAATTGTGACATGAATGGCTAATTTTGACCTTGTAATATTTTGTATGACAGGAAGGGCTAATTGTGATCTACTGATCAACAATGTTTGTGAGGTCTTCAAATACAACTATTAGAAGCTAGGGAAAGTCCAATAATTTATGCACTAGAGTATGTTAGACAGTACCTCATGAAGAGGATAGTGTTAGTGAAAAAGGTGACTGAAAAGAGTGAAGGTCCATTAACTCCGTGTTACCAAGTCGTTTAAAGCAATCAAAGATCTTGCAACTAATTATCTGATTGAGTGGAATGGAGCGATTTATTTGAGTTAAGGGTCCATGGGGGGAACAATGTGTGGTAAATTGGAATCAAAAGAATTGCAGTTTTAGGAAGTGGGAAGTGTCTGGAATTCCCTGCAAACATGCAGTAGCTTGTATGCATGACTTGGCAGACAATGGTATGAATGTTGGACTGCCAGAAGACTATGTTCATCAATCATACAAGCTCTAGGCATGGAGAGATGTGTATTCTTTTAAAGTGAATCCAGTGAATGGGAGACAATATTGGGCCAAGTTTGATTGCCCTACTACTTTAATTCCACCTAAGTCAGTTCCTCAGATTGGTAGGCCACCTAAGAAAAGAAAGAAAAGTGCTGGTGAGAATGACATGGTGAAAGGGGCAAACTAACAAGGAAAGGTAAAACTGTGACATGTTGTATTTGTAAAGGGAGTGGTCACAATAAAAGAAGCTATCCTGCTAAAGCTGTTGGTAGTGAAGCTGGAACAAGTCAATCAGGATCAAATTAAAGACCAAGAAACAAAGTGGTTGGTCAGGTTGGAAGTGAAGTTGGACATGAAGCTGGATCAAGTCAGGTTGGAAGTCAAATTGGACATGAAGTTGGATCAAGTCAAGCTGCAAATGCTACTTCACCAACAAATGCAGTTGCACCAGCAAATGCAGCTGCACCAACAAATGTGCTGCACCATTTGTTACTCCAACCAAAAGAACCAAGAAAATGGCTTCAAGATTGAGTCCTAATTAATTAAGTGCAGTCCAAAATTAAGTGCAAATGTTGGTGCACAAGTATGTTTAAGACTATGTTTTGTTTTTAAGACCTTAGTATGTTTAAGACTTTGCTATGTTATGTTTAAAACTTTGGTATGTTTAACACTATGGTATGTATGTCATACCAGTTTTCAATCTATGGTATGTATGGCATTCACATGTTTTTATAATGCAGTTGTTTGTAGATGTTTTAACACTGATATGCTGCAACAAATGTTACATTAACTATAACTTCATTACATATACCAAAACTTGTTGACCATTACATACCAACCTTGATCAACTAACTACCTTCATCGATTAACATAAAAACATAAAAGATTACATAAAGATCATAAAACAACCACAACCAACTACAAATCAAACAAATCTTCATCCTACGATATCCAACCGCCATAGTATCCAAAGATTCTTGGGTTTATTCTTGACCTTAGAAGACCGGTATAATCACGCTTGAGCGAGCACACATAGGTGGATCAAACCATAAAAGAAATCACAATGTGGTTCCTATAATAAAGTATTAACATAAGTTAGTAAATATACCATAAAAATGCATTACAAAACTCGCAATTTGAGAGCAACACATAAACTGCGACCGGGGTTATTGTTTGTCAAGAAGTCGAATAGTTGCTTGGATACCACAAAAATAATTCACATTTGCCATTACTTTGACTGATTTGTATTCTAAAAAAATTAGGATTTTTTATGTTTGTGGATGAGGAAATAGATTTGGGGATTGTAGGGAAGGT
Source organism: Chrysanthemum lavandulifolium (assembly GCA_022545495.1). Taxonomy (NCBI): domain Eukaryota; kingdom Viridiplantae; phylum Streptophyta; class Magnoliopsida; order Asterales; family Asteraceae; genus Chrysanthemum; species Chrysanthemum lavandulifolium. The sequence goes on along the minus strand of CM040245.1, from coordinate 106,385,088 downwards.
GGAGAGTATTTAATTAGTGGGGAATTGTGTTGTAACCATGTAAAATGACATATTTGTCCTCGTGTGCAAAGCATGTGCCTCAGCTAACTGACCATCACTAACATCGTTAGAAGCCAGGGACCAAAATGATGAAAAAGTTTCCCCACAGGGAGGCCACCTGCAATTAGCCAACCACAGGGACGATTTTTGCAATCTGGGCAAACCACATGAACGATTTTTGCAATTTACTCTTTTATTAATGATACTTTTTATTAAAGGGGTGTTTTAAATATGACAATAATTACAAGTGTAGACCAGTTAATATGTGTAGGTGTAAATGCATAAATTAATTGTACGTACAGTTTAATTAGTTGTAATTTGCTTAAAATCTACATATAGCTTTAATATTTGTATTTATTACATAGTTGTTTTTGTGATAAAAGGTTTGTACCATAGTTGTATATATGTTTTATAATGTGATGCTGTAATGGCGCGAGTTCGAATCTAGACTAGCAGCATGGTGTGGGTATCGCGATTAGGTATTTCACAGGCATCAAACCTTTGTTGGGTAGGGTTGATGGGTACCAAATGGTACACAGGGTTGAGGTGTCCCTGCCAAGCTACATTTTTTTTAATGTGTATTACTTAAAATTAAGTTTATGAGTAGAGTAAATTTTTGTATCATAAGCTTTATAACATGTAATACTTAAAATTAAGTTGTGTGCATTTAATGAAGGAGAGAAATGTCTTTCTTTTTTATATGTAGTATATATGATGTCATTTTTCCTTCAAATTTGAAGAATTTATAACAAAATTTACTACATCAAATGTTTCAATAGAGAGCCATACTTTATTAATAAGTATAAGAGCATCAAAATCCACACGAACAAGCGAACAATGATGAAAAAGTTTCCTTTCAATATTGCACAGGCTTTTGAAATTCACGAAACGACCATGATGGTGAGTTTACTACTCGAATCGGGTCAATAAAAAACCTGAGCTGTAACACATTCCTTATTTGTCATGTAAATTTAATGAAACGGGGTTTTAATGTTCAAGTGTTACAATGAGTTTAAAACCAACATAAAAAAATGAGATAATGAGAAAAACATTGTTCGACAATAGTCATTATATCATAAACATGTGTTAGGAATTAGAAATTCCCGGTATTAAAGAGTCGGTCACCTCAAGTATATGTAATCGTTAGAAAGCTCGTAGTCGTAGTTCTTTTAAGTTAAGTAGTATTTTAGTTAAGTAACACCGTGGAGGACAGACGGGTCTTTACCACTGTATGCACGATCCATGACCCAAAGTGTGGCGAGTTATGTAAGACTATAAATACTCTACTACTTCCAAGGTAGAGTTGGGCTATAATAATATCTTTCACTTTCTCTCACTAAGTTCCCTAAACCTCTAACTTTCTCTCTAGAATTCCATCTATATGCTACTTTGTGTTATGGTTTGATGTGTATGTGAAAAGTAATATCTAACAATTGGTATCAAGAGCCATGGTTAGATCATATCTTGCACATCTTTGGATTTATAGTGGTTTTAGGTGGTTTTGAGTTTGAAAAAGTTTAGTGGTTTTGCATCATTTGGTTGATTTCTTGTGTTAAAGTTTGAATTTTGTTGGTACTTTTATGTTTAGAATCATCAAAAGTGATTAGGTTTTCATTTGGTAAGCTTGAATCATCTTGGTTGGGTTGTTTTGGATTGAAAAGTGAAGGTTATTTGGTTTTTCAAGCTAGCGACTTAGCTCTCGGACTTGTTTTCTTGGTAGCGACTTACTTCATAGTTTTGTAGCGACTTACGGTTATAAAAGCTAGCGAGTTAGAGCTAAGCGAGTTAAAACACAAGTAGTGGAATCTCCACTCACGGTTAGCGACTTGGTAGCGACTTAGTGCATGCGAGTTGCTCTTTAGCGACTTGCATATCTAGCGACTTGTGTGGCAATTCTTGCACAAATTTGGCTAGCGACTTAGTGCATGTGCGAGTTACTACTTAGCGACTTGCTTTGTGTCTAGCGACTTGGAACTCTAGCGACTTAGTGGTGTAGCGAATTAGTTGTTAGCGACTTGGTTCAAGAATTAAGTAGCGACTTGGTTGATTTTTCCCGTCAAAACTTCAAACGGCCATAACTTTTGAGCCAGTAACTCCGTTCTCGCGTTCTACCCATCAAAGCGACCGTGAGCGAGGAGAATAGACCGCCGAATAAACTAAAGTTGATTCGGGTCAATCTTCGAGTCTAAATCCACTCGAGCAGAAGTTATTGAGGTTTTAAGTTTTTAGACCTAAATTTCTCGGAAAAGCAGGCATAAACCAATCCGAATCACAACCAAACAACATCTCGCTTATCCCACAAACAATCATAAGACCTAACACACAATTGTCTATCATTGTGTCGATCCATTAGTCGTCTTAACACATTCCATTGGTCATTGCTTAACGGTTTAGTCTTGATTTTAGTAAAATCCATGAAGATTCTATTTCTCGGTTTAAATCATAGGCGGTAAAATCCGATGCATTCTACCACATCATGTCTTACTCTCTTGACCAGTGATTTGAAGTGCTTAAATTGTATGATCTTGTGGATAATAATGATAATGGATGCTACATCGAGCGATTAAAGATGCTTGAATTAAACAACGAGGATGTGAGATCTTCATATTACGAGTACAATGAGAATGAATTGCACACCATGAGAATGCCATGCAAATGGAATGCGACATTGAGCCTACCAACTACTTCATCACTTCATCGATTGTTATCCATAGGTGGGGATCGAACATGTAGTCTTTGTTTTCCTTGAGGACTTACCTACATTGACAAGAAGCTTCTTTGTTGAACTTAGAGCATTTAAAGGCGCAACTTACCAATGAAGAAGTTCAAAAGTTGGTTCGGTCTGACTCTTCAAGTAATCTACAAACAATTTGACCATTCATCGGTGGGAATATTGATTTCGATCAACACTTATTGGAATTTCCTTCAAAAACATCTTGGAATGGAAATTCGAGAATTCATTGAGACATTTATCCAACTCATGGATAATGTGAAAAAAGTACATTGAGAAAGCGCACAAAAGGATGAAAAAGTGAATGAGTGTCGGTGCGGTTGAGAGATTGTTGTGATAAGTTGGGTAATGTATACGTGGAAGAATCGGGTGTTCTTTGAATGCGAGAATGTTAGAAAACAAATAATGATGAGTCGGACAATGCTAAAATAGAATCTTCATGCTCATGTTCACAAGAGAGAGGTGCACGATCTGACTGTGCAAGCTAATGCAAAGGCAGCTCCATGGAAGCTTGGATGTACCCAAGATAGAGATGCACCGCCACAACTGTGCTGGCGTTAATGTAGAGAAAGTTGCATGAAAGTTTCTGCGGTACCTAGGTATGCATCTTCGTCTCAAAATGATGATTATGAATTGCATGAGTACACCGCATTTGTGCTGATGATTCCTTGACCATTGAACTCAATACCTATAAGGATCAAGTTGCTATTTATGAGCAGTGCTAAGTTTGAGTTGACAACCCGTGAGCGGGAAATGGATGTCCAATCGTACAATCATTAGAAAAAGTAATTTTAGAGAAGAAGTATTAAAACAAGAGTTAAACTCCTTACAAGAAAAGCTTTCTAAAGCGCTAAGCAAAAACACGAACTTCAAGAAAATGTTAAAATGCTTAAGCAAGAATTCAAGGCTAAGGAATCAAAACTTTTGAATGATTTTCCAATCTAAAACTTTGAAAAACAAGCTTGAAAATAAGTTGTGCGTACAAGGAATACCATTCGATGCTCACATGATCACTAAGCACGAGTCTTAGCGATAAGCACGGTGTTCCCATTATAGATAAACCCGATCACGAGTATGGTAAGAAAGCAAAAGCTCAAAATGTAATCTATGATGGAAATGAGATTCTTAAACCTAGAGCGGACACCTAGTTGCATTGAGTGCACCGAGGAAGATAGAAAACTAGATATTGCATCTAGGGAGATAATGGATAAGAAGCTAAATGATCCTAAGTGTAAAAGAATAACATAACGATCAAACCCATAATTACACTAAAGAAAATTGGATCTCCTTGAACAAGTTTAAGCCTCGGACTCTATTAACCCCCGAACAAGTGTTCGGAAAAAGGATATGGAAATGCAAAAATGAAAATCTTGTTGAAAAGAATCCCCTTGTAGAGCTGCCTAAATCAGCTGTATCCTCCTAATACACCAATGCACTTAGTTCCCGGATCTATTGCCACTAAAAGCAAGACCTTAATCGGTGAATATGTTATCTTTCAACTATTTGTTGATTTTGAGAAAACTTATAAGAAAAGGATCACACCCACGGGTATAAGCGAAGGGAAAGGGTTTTGAGCAAACTAAAGAATGCTATTTAAGCGAGGTCATGCCTTTCTTTAAACAACTAAAGATCAATTTGAGAGTCTTAAAAAGGAACATTCGATATTAAAGAAATGGAAAAGGTATTTGATGCAATGATTGTTGAGGTTAGTGACTATGAGAGAGAATTAAAATATAGTGAGATTGAAAGGAAGAACTTGCATACTTGAATGAGAATCGATTTACGAATGTATTGCTCAAGATGTGTTTTCAATGCTACAAATTGTTCCATTAATGCTTCTCAATTTCATGAATTATCATTGCTCTGAAAGTCTCCCATGATCGTGTCATTGAGCTTGAAACAACAAATTCAAAATTGCATGAGAAAATAGAAACAGGATGATCATGATAACTTGGTGAAACATTATTCTAAATTAGAAGTTGAACATCTTGCTTTGCAATTAAAACATCAACATCTCAAAGAAAATGTTAAAACCTCAAATATCAAGACATCCTCGATGCTCCCCGAGTTTGATGCGGTTTTGAAATTAGCAAGCGTGATGAACAAATTCGAGCTCATTATAACACGATCAAAGATTGAAAGCCCAAATTTCTGGCCGAAGGTGAAAAGAAGGATGTATTTGCTTCCCATATACCTCCACCTTTAGATTCTCGAATTTCCAACTTCAAAACATAATTGATAACTTACAAAGGAAAATGATTGTTTTAAAATGAAATTTCAAGGTTAATGATCAAAACAAAGAGTTATGTGATTCATTTAAAGTTAATCATGATAAACAAATTGAAAAGATAACTTCTTTACTTAACGATATTGAGAATCAATGTTGGGTGAAAGGAAAGTTGCCAATCCCCAATTGCAAATACTACATTCCTAAGGTTTTGCTTGTGATAAATATGCTATCGATATGTTATATATTCCCCGCCCATTAGGAATAATGAACTTGCACATAAAGCATATCTCTCATACCTTAAGGAAAGTTTGAAGGGTCTCAGTGAGATTGTTGAAGATGAAAGATTAGAAAAACCTTTTGATAGTACTATAGCCTATGCTGCATGGATGCGAGAAAGTAGTGAAGCCATGTAATGTTCCATCGTTACTTCTCTGAGATGTTAAGATTGACACTAAAGTTAGCGGGTCAAAACCTAGAAGCAATGCAATGAAGGATAGGATTACATGAACTAAAAGTGTTCATGATAAGGAAGTAGAAGAACACCATAGGGACAAGAAGTTTGATTTGAACAAAAGAATCGTGTTAGTTCTAGTATTAGCTCTAAGCTTCTCGAAATTAATTCGAGGCCTTATCTTTGTCTGCAAAACATGTAAAAATGTTTATTTTCGGTAATCATGATAAATGTGATGTGTTATTTACGAGATCTAAGAATCATACCCAGTTAAGAAAGTTTGGAAAGCAAAGCAGTTAAGCAATCACGGAAACCTACAGGAAGGTTTTTACCAATGTAGGATTTCGATTGGAAGCCAACAGTCGAATGTTCACGAATGGCAAACCTTGCTCTTTAACTAGATCCACTATCTTGAGAATAGTTCTGTTAAGGTTTGGAAGCCAACTGGTAGAATAATCCCATTAAGCACAAATGTCATTTGACTAAGTCGATGCCTCTACTAGTTCGACTCCTAGGGATAATGCCATTGCATCTAGGGTTTCTGGCGATTCAAAGGCTGTTTGTGCTAACCAAAGGAACCCATCAAAGACGTGGGGATCCAATGTTTCCAATTCTCTGTCTTAAATCTGTTGTCAAGCGGTCGTATAAATCGTCCCTTGGTATTTGGATTCGGTGACTCTAAACATATGATAGGGCTCTTAACAATGACGTCTGTTCAAATCGATTCGAGCCTCGTACTTCATCATTATGGCGTCTGCGGATAACACTTGAGGCCTCGTTCTCAAAGAAAAGAAAAGTGTACGCGTGTCGGTGCGCTTTATCTTACGAAGAGAAATCTTCTTATTTATGACCATTCTCGTCAACATGCTTCATACTTTTTCCATGCGCTTAAGTCATCAAGTGAGCCGGGCTACCACCGATTGTTTTCTCATTCCACTTGCTCGATTATAATGAAGATGGCGACATCATGTGCTTATTTTGCGGGAGAAGTGTGAATAGAACATTCGGATGATTTTCACTTACTTAATCAAGAATGGCAACTCCGTATGCAATTCTTGAGGGGAGAAGAAGTGTGAAATTACTTGCATGGTTGATTATTATTTGAGAATTCAAATGGTCATACGACTCTAAACTCATGTAAGAACCGAGCTTCTTCTTATCGGGTCATCTTCACATGGAGTTTTGATTTCTCTTCTAAAGCCGTTGGTTGACATCTTCACTCGGATTGATGAGTTTATCGACAAAGTGCTTCGGTTAATGCTTCACGTATACATCAACATGATGATTCGAAAAATCTATCTGTTCTTGTTTGATGTGATTGGTAGTTTGGTGTTACCATCTTGTGTGTTCGTTGCGGCCCGATTCTTGATTTCCTTAATGAACATCTTTCGTTCTTGTTTGATTGGGAGAGATTTTAGTTAAGGGACTTGCAAGATGTAAGTTAATTGGGATGCTTTTGGTGATGTTCTTATTTTTGGTGAGTTGAAGATGTTAACTATCTATTCCCAACCGGACAATCTTGAAGAAGGTCGAGTCTGATCGGTTCTACATTTTCGATATATGGTAGAAGACTAAAGGCGAGTTGCATTTAACGATCTAAAGACTTCTTCTTATCTCGGGTTGTTATCAAGCAGTTGTCGGTTTAGGGAGAGCACTAATTGGGGAGATTGAAAAGCCAAAATTTTATTCCCAATTAGACTTGCTCAGATTCTTGACAATGATTCATTGCTTGATTTTGATGACACTCCTCAACGCCTAATGCTTCAATTACTAAGGATAATTGGGATTCATTATTTGGGATTCATTGTTTTCAAAGATATGTTTGATGAGTACTTCCAACCTCTAACGAATGTTGATCATCCATCAAGCTCATGCTCGTTTCTATTGACTCATTTGGTTCACCATCTAAAGTACTTCTTGGAATTCTCAAGAAACCTTATCTCGGTTACTTCACAAGGCGTTGTTAATGACTATCATTGCGATTGCACTCATGAATAGTGATCCGCTCTTTGGTACTCCTTTGCCCGAATCTTCACGGATCATTGTTTCATTTTCTTCTCCAAATGTGCACTCTGTAAATCAACCACATGAACATTAAGGAAAATGACTTCCTCATCCGCTTAAAAACATTATTGGTAAATCTTCGGATCGGTTTCTACATGTATACCGTAAGGAAGAATGCATTGATGTTGAGGAATCATTTGCTCCGGTTCGATCGGTGGGTCAATGTACATCCGATTGTATGTTTATTCACGTGTTGGACATTTGACTCAAGTTGATTACTTGAAGTTACTCATTTATAACTTATTTGAGGTTGAAGTTGGCGTTCACAAAGGCGTGTTCTTATTTGATAACTTGCTCGGGCTTAAGTATTTGAGTTGAAGACTTGGGTTATCTAGTTACCGGCAATCGAGGTGGATGATTGAAGACACAGTTAACTATCACTATTAGGAGTTACTTTGTTTTACTCGATGTCGCACGCATATGACGGTGTGGATAATCGCAAGAGGTGTTAATGTCTCATACTTTGTTTGAGTGGTAGTACTTAGAATTTGCTTGAAGCATAGATTCTCGACACCGTTCTTCCATCTTTAAGTGCAAGCTTAAGACACAAATGCGAAATTCGACTTGCCCAAGTTTGGTATATCGGGTTTTCTTCAACGATGGTCACTTCAAATTGTCTACATATGGGTTGATAAAGATAGTCGAGAGAGTTTATGTAGCAGTTGATTCTCACAGATTCACTTGGGCTATTTGAGTTCTTCTCACAAGATTTCAAGTTTATGGATATATTATGTTTCTTGATTACGAGGTATCAAAACTATTTGGGGAAGGATATATTATTCCAACTATTTTGGGGAAGTGGTCTCTGAGACCTTTGGTTCTTGTTACTTGATGTTCGCTTGGAAGAAATGTAGAAGAATATTTGGAGCGTGAGATGATCACGCTTTATCGACATCGTATATTCGGTTTATGATAAAGTGCTTGGGTTATATGCACAACATGTTCACTTGATCGAGCTAATTGATTATTTGAGTTGACATCCACGAGAGATGATTAGTGACTCAATACGTTACATGGATGTCATCGTCTCTACTCTTGTTGGGTACATGTGTACATTATGTCTTGATTGGTTATATGTTATATAAGCGAATGCACTTGGTAAAATGAAGATGTTGATATATTGTTCCCTAACTAGACAATGGTCAAGCTCGAAGAGTAAGGTGTACATCGGGGATGCTAGCGAGTTCATGTGATCGGTCGTGTCGTTAATCCGGTTTGATAACCACCGGGGCGATCAATGTTTCAACTTGTTGCCGGTGTTCTCGTGTTCTTGAGGTCTTGAGCTTCAATCAATGAGACCGCTTTGTATTCAACTCTACTTCTTGGAAATGGTCTTTATTCGATGTTTGTCGGTTTGGGGAAGCTATCAAAGATTCAAATTGAGAAGGCTCATGTTGATCGATTTTCTTAGAAGCCTCGGATGCTTTGGTGGCGAAAGTTTAAGAGATGTTGATTCCTTTCTTACACACGTCTTTGAGCGATATCTTTATCTCGGTACTCATTTCATCATTCTCTTAAACTAATTTATCCCTTGTAAATACTTATTGAAAAACAAAATACAAAATATAAAACCTACAAAATCAAATAGAAAAATATAAAATTTTCAAAATCCATAAAAATTTGAAAAATTGAAAATCTTCAAAAATATTGTCATTTGTCATGTTTCTCTCGATTCGATAATATCTCACGGTCTTGATGTTGTCATTCAAAGAATGACACGGGACTTTAGATGTTGTTCGAATTTTATATATAAAAAAAAAAAAATATATATATATATATATATATTTGGGAGAAAGAGAAACTATGGTTTATTGTCATCTTGAGCAATAACCGGTTTTAAAGAAAGAACGAGCCATATCTTACAAGTTTTCAAATCTTATGCTCGATTCTATAAACTCCTATCTGCTTTGAAAACTAAATGCTTTGAAAAATAACTCAATCTCTATTTTGATAATCATCGGGACTTATTTGTCAAAATCTCTATCTCTCGATCAACAACCTCGTCATTGATTGAGGGAGAATAATTTCAATTAAATTAAAATGTTATTTGGCATTAAAATTGTTTTCAAAAGAGATACATGCATGTTTTATAAATGGAGTTTAAAGTCTTAAAATCGATCCATATCGGTTAAAACACTTTCACGATCAAGTCACAATTCTCCTTAAAGCTTTCAAAATCAATTTAAATCTATCGAGATCACAAATCTCAAATGATTTGATAATTGTGATCGGGGAGAATGTGTGATTTAAATTGGTTTAAACCGATAATCGGGTAAATGGTTATAAAAGAATGTACATCATCCTTCACATGTGACAAACGATTTCAATTTTTCAATGCACATGTTGAGGGGGAGCATCTATCTTAAACCTTTGATTTGAAACGTGATCATTCATCCTAATGTGCAGGTTCCCTCTAGTATGTGCAAAACTCTTTTCAAACCTCGAGGCACATATTGAGGGGGAGCAAAATTCATGGAAACCTCATCCTTCCCGGATTTGCTATACCCACTCGATCTGTTGAGGGAAGTGATGTTGATATCTTTTAGAAAATGGTAATCAAAAGAAGTTAATTCTTTCTCTTGCCTCCGTGTGCAAAACATTTTCAAATACTTGATGCACATGTTGAGGGGGAGTTCTCGTTCTAAAATATCAAAACAAATCGGTACAAAATGCTTTGATTATATATCACAAGTATCCGAATTGATTTTCAAATGGTTTTCAATTGGATCCAATGGCGGATGAACAATACCATATTGACCGACCAACTTTACTTTATGTACGGTGATATAAGGATGATAAGGTTAGGTATTGGTTCCCATGATCCGCCGAGCAGGAGGGATCTACCGAGGACAATCCACTAGTTAGTGTAGAAGTCCTTAGGTATGATGATAAAAGGAGAAAAATGAGATAAGGAAGAGTGCGGACTAAGACCGAGCTAATCTTGGAATATACCCAACAAGGTTCTAGCTATGAAGTCTCGGTAAGCTTCAAGGGGTTGAAGAATTAAAAGAATTGAATGAAAATAGGGTGAAAACAAATAGCCCTCCATTAATTCAACCTTAGGGCGAAACCGGGTTCAATTCATATGCTAACGATGGTAACATCGGTATTGAAGACAAGGCGTCATGGACCCAAAGGACGACCGCACTTCACCTTTCAAACCACTCAAGTTCCTCTTAAAGGGCTTGTTTCATTCTCACGGGAACCGACATAATCTATCATTGTCTCTTAGAGATGGTGATATTGAAATAGGAGACCTCTCACCAGTCTCGTACGGGATCCAAATATGCACAAATTGAGTCTAGAGCCACGAGATCATCAATAAATCTCATTAGGACACTTTCAATGAAGACTCTCATTTCACACAATGTGGAAAGAGAGATTATATCTTGAGTCCTCGCATTATCCTTGTGGTATTGCCGAACATCCGAGTGATGTGTTTACACATTCACAATGAAGATGGAAAGCCTTCGAGCCAACATCAAACAAGCTCTGGTAGGTGGCATGTGAGATCTATCATATAGATCAACCATGTGACAAGCGAGCGAAACAATGGGGCGATTCAATTTCTTGAATCAATCACGGTTCGAGTTAGGGATTGACGGATACCTTTGAAAAACCGGTCTTTGTGCTTAAAACTCTTTTCTTTAGCACATCGATTGTGTACTCATTTTCAAACCAAAAGGTATTTTTATGATTGATAATTGATTTTCAATAAAACCTTCGTTGTATTGCAAAAACAATTTCTATTAAACAATACATGATTGTTTTCAAATCTCTTTCATCAATCGGTGGACTTAAAATTATTTGGTTCACTCACTCCGTGTTGTCTTCTTTGAGATGTTCGGTTTGAGAACAACTAGAGCAATTGCGAAACCACATCAAGGAGATTCTTAGGAATCCCACGATCGCGAGCGATGCTTGTCGATCAGCGGGAACAAGTGGGCGTGTACCTCGATTCATCGAAGTGATCAAAGACACTTTCGTGCGATTTGTTGCTAAGCGTTGTATGCGAGTCGCCCGACGTTTGCGGTGATCGTAATGAAGCGGTCAATCCATAGCCGCATGCTCACTTAACACATTCATCTCAAAAGAAATCATGATTAGTGCATCAATGACTACGATATTTTCACACTGTGCTTACGCTTTCTGCGCGCCAATATCATGATTCAACAAATGCTTCCGCCACTACGATGAGAAGATATCATGATCCGTAATGTGAGCATGTCGGTCCCAAAGTCACAACACCACAATGGATGTCTCGAGATTTTGATGGCCGATGATCTCCAAAGATGGCTCAAACTCATCATCGCGTGGATCGGTAAAGACCTCCACTGAAGTAACCAAACATGCATTGTGAAGTATCAATGACTACGAGCTTAAGAGCAAAGGACTACATCAAGAATGCAAGATCAATTGTTAAATGTTATATCTATTTGTATTCCATGTAATTGTGGTACATAATTGAGGTGACCTCCTTAGGGAGATTGTTAGGAATTAGAAATTCCGGTATTAAAGTCGGTCACCTCAGTATATGTAATCGTTAAAAGCTCGTAGTCGTAGTTCTTTTAAGTTAAGTAGTATTTTAGTTAAGTAACACCGTGGAGGACGGACGGGTCTTTACCCACTGTATGCACGATCCATGACCCAAAGTGTGGCGAGTTATGTAAGACTATAAATACTCTCTACCTTCCAAGGTAGAGTTGGAGCTTATAATAATATCTTTCACTTTCTCTCACTAAGTTCCCTAAACCTCTAACTTTCTCTCTAGAATTCCATCTATATGCTACTTTGTGTTATGGTTTGATGTGTATGTGAAAAGTAATATCTAACAACATGTGTCAAAATTAAAAATCTAAACTCTGAAAGTGGCATCACATAATTTTGTTTCCCCTAAATTTTATTGAGCGGTCAACTACATATGAGTTTTAGAACAATAATTGATAACCTTGTTTCTTATCTTTTTTTTTTTTTTTTTTTTTTTTTGAACGGCGGCTTATATAAAACTAGCAAACGCTAGACAACAAAACAATTACAAAAGAGAGTTATTGTCAATAGGATTTCCTAACCAACCTATCCAAGCTAATCGAAATTTTGGATTTCTAGATGAAATCCACAAAAACGATTGATTTACAATAAAGTCCCAAATAGTCGCCTTCTTGGGTTTGGACACCAAAAAGATCAAGTCATTACGAAATTTCCATATCGACCACAACATTGAAGCAACAATGCCTTCAAGAATGAGCCTAGCTTTCTTCGTAACTTGACAAGCATCTAACCAAGACATCCACTCCGACAAATTAGAAAACTCCAAAATATTCAAATCACACTATCTAGCCAAACGAGCCCAAAGATCTCGAGACATCCCACAAGAGAAAAATAGGTGGTTCGCATTTTCTACATACTCACAACAAACGGGGAATAAAAGAGAGGCGACATCAATACCTTTACGATCCATATTCACCAACGTTGCGAGTTTATCTAAACTCAATCTCCACATAAAAACATTCACTTTTATAGGAACACATTTTGGCCATCTAGTAGTCGTGAAACCACCAAGAGAGTATTTCAAGAACCTTGTTTAAAAATAATAATAATAATAAAAATTTACATAAATACTCCTAGAACCTATTTTCAAACACATTTTTAGGGGTTTAACACTCTCCAGGTCCACTTCAAGAAACAAGTGTATTTTAAAAGGGTAAGGATTGTCTCAAGTTGGAGGTTTGTAAGCCATTGGATTTGATCAAATGACTCAAATCAAAAGAAGTTTTTTTATTTTTTATTTGAGTCATTTGATCAAATCCAATGGCTCACACTTCTCCAACTTGAGTCAAGTTGTTTTTATAACTTGAGAAAATCCATACCCATTTTAAAATGCTTATCTAATTACTAACATTTAAGAACATAATAATAGACCATCATATAAGACCATGTAATACACATTTTATACAGAAAATTGAAAAAATAAATACAACATTATTGCACTGATAAGGTCAGACTTCGGAGCGTGAGTGTGCTTCTTATTTAAAAGGCTCATCCTACCCTAAACCCCAACACCCCATTAATTCCTACCCCAACATTCCATTAATTCCTTCCCAACGCTTATAAACCAATCATTGGGCCAATGATTGGATTTTTTTTTTTTTTGTTTTATTATTTATTTGTGTAGTGTATATATATAGTGTGTATTTATTTGTGTAGTGTTTTATATGTAAGAGTGTATTTATTTGTGTAGTGTTTTTATATGTAGAGTATATTTATTTGTGTAGTGTTTTTACGTTAAAACATTAAAACATTAAACAAGTACAACAACAAATGTTTTCAATATTACAACGAAATCTACTCCACATGAAGATTATTAATGTCATCTATAAGCTCATAGAGTATTCCACTCGACTGACATGCGTGATCAACTGGATTTCTTGCCAATTCCAGTGATGCCTCCAACGTCTTTATTCTTGCCTTCAACAAATTGTTTTGAGCCAATAGCATGTTGATCATTTTATCTTTAGTTTGTGATTTGAGCAATGCGTTGAAGAAGAGCTTGACCAAAGTACTTTTGTTGAAATATTTCCTTCCACATGAAGTATCGACACCCGTAGTCTTGGGTCCACAGGTTACATGATGAAACAATTATAAGAAATGTATTCTAAACAAACAAGTTATTGATATATTTACGTAAATAAGCAAGCGTTTAATTATTTACCTTTGACAAAGGACATGCATAATACTTGCACCACAAGTTTTGGGTGTTGGGATGTTCTTTCTATTATAAATCATCGTCGACAACGACACAAGAAAGGATTTTCTTGTTGCATCTAATAAAAGAATTTGTATAATTATTCACAACATAAATCGATAATATCATGGTTCACAAAATTAGAATCTTGAATACATAAATAACCAATCTTGTTATAGATTAATAGTTGATACATGGTTCACAAAATCACAATATAACTAGAAACTAAGATCAATCACGCCCGAGGCGATCCGCTCAATGATCTTGCCATCATCCCCCACACGAAACTCTAACTCAAATCGTCTCCTCGATCCGTGAATCATCGCTCATACTCGCCATCGCGAGGCGGTACGTAACAAAAGATGAGGAAGAGCGGAGGACGGTGTATAAAATTCTCCTCATCTGCAATCGGAGATATAGGCGGAGAGGAGGCACATAAGATGGAGAAGAAGGCACATAATCTGGACTCTCAACACGTGCGGGTGTGTTGTTGATACAATGAATGTCCTCCACTTGAATGTCATCCGATTCTCGTAACAAAAGATGAGGAAGAACCGAGCGGAGATGAAATCAGAACAAAAGATGACGAGTCGTTTACTATAAATCGATGTCGTCTATACATGTTTTGTCATTTACAATATAAATCGATGTCGTCTATACATGTTTTGTCATTTACAATATAAATCAATAATCGCCTATACATGTTTTGTCATTTACAATATAAATCAATAATCGTTTTCTCGTCCTTAAAACATGCTACGTCGTTTAGTAAACATATGTGCCCATCCATGACGAGTCATTTCGAACCATCTCCATTTTGGGTGAGTATACGGAGTTGTGAGTTTTCATCAAGAACCGCATGAGCAGTGTGAAGCGACCTTGTCTTCCCCACGAAGAATCACAACGGGGGACAATATTTGTGCTTTATCCGGACCATCTCTCAGCGAAAGACACATAATAGATTGTGAATTGGATATACATACAATTGGACGGTTAAGAGCTGTAGCAATAGCCACACCCGCTTCTGGCATAGTCATCCAGTAACCGTATGGTGTTGGACCTTCAAACCAAGCAACACTAAATCTCTGCATGCCCCAAGCAACGCTAAATCTCTGTCGGTGACGATAACCCGCGGGTAATATTGTTCTTGTATCACCAACTTAACACATTCCAACACCCATTTGAAATTTGGCTCTTTTTCACAGTCCAAAAAGCTAAACGCCATTGAGAATGTTGTGTTTGTTGGAGTAACCCCAACAATTGTAAAGAATGGCAGTTTAAACATCGTGGTGTTGTATGTGGAGTCCACCAGCATGATTTCCGGATATGTTATCCACAGGGCATATGACGTCGGGTGAACAAAAAATATTTCATCCAGCTCATTGGTGTGGTCATTTACCCTGGGGTAATATGTATAACCTTGACGCTGCAAATGTACTAAAAGGAGTTGTATCGGAGTCAAATCACCATGACTAGCGCGACGTATCTTGTCTTGTGCATTATATATCATTTTAATGCCAGACACGTTATTCGGATCGCTCTCTTTTAGTGAAGAAAGTATAATTCGTGGTGCTACATGCTGTTTTGTCAACTGCTTCACCAAAACTAACTCACTTTCTTTTAATCGCATGGCCTGTGAACAACCATGGAACGAGTCTACAAAATCATGATTATGCCTCGGACACTTAACCCTCAATATCCAACCAGTTCGACCTTTTATAAATTTCGTCAGTAATATGAATGGGCAATTAATTTTAGCGGTACTAGTCTGTCGTTCAAGTTCATCTTCTAAACCTTCACGTGCAGACGTCCCATGTCTAGAACACAAAAATTCGATAGAGTACTTATAGCCCCTATCTGTTTTAGTTCTTCCTTTAACAATAAGAAAACCAATCGATTCAGCAGTAGATTGCACCCAATCAGTTAAAGCAACTTCAGTACCAAACACATAAAAAATAAAAAACACAACAACTTTTACAACTTTTATTTTTAACAAACTTTTATAAAAATACAACTTTATTTATTGTTACATTTTTTTTACAAACTTTTATATTAGTTTTATTTTTAAAAAACTAATACAACTAAAACTCTTTTATTATAAAGTTTATAAAATTTGTATAAAAAACTAATACATGGGGTATAAAAACCCCCACCCTTACTCATTCTCTCACTTTACACACACACCACTCTCTCTCTAAAAATCCGCGATCGGAAAACCTTTCCGCCGTCTTTTCCGCCAATATTCAGTCGCATCACCGAACTTTTCACCCCATATACCAAGCGATAGATCGGGAAAGGTGATCATTTTAACATAGGGCGCGCGGTATTTCTTCGACGCCAGCCTAAATCTAAAGTTTTAGATTCGGGTTTTGAGTTTTGTTGTGCATGTTTCTCTGTGGTTATCCGCGTGAACCCGTGCTTATCTTGTGTTTTATGGTTGTTAGACATGGTTTTCGTGGTGTTTACTTGGGTCCTTGTGGAGCGGTCGAAGGTTTTGATTCTTGTGGGGTTGTTTTGGCCATACACGTCATGACGGTGGTAGTTTTGTTGTTGGTTTGAGTAACCGACACGGTAACCGAGGTTACCGTGCCTTGGGTTGATGTTGTTGTTGGTATTCTTGAGGCTTGGGTGTCTTTCTTGGGTTAAGTCTTAGGTTGTGGTGATGTTTTATTCGTCTTTGGCCGTGACTGTCTAAACCATCGCCACCACCACTCGCGAGTGGTGGTGCGGCTTTGGTATATTGACTTGTATCTTGGTTGGTTATTTGAGACCGGGACACGTTTGTGACACGGCATGGCTCGTGATGGTTTCTATGGTGATTTTAAGATCTGTGGTGGTTTTAAGATATGTGGTGTTGTTTTTAAGATCTGTTTGGCTTGGAAAATTTTCTTTAATATCTGTTTTTTGGTTTGGAATTTTTTTAAGTTACGGTTATGTAATCTTATTATAAGTAGTTTTAAGCGATTAGTTGCTTATAAGCTGCTTATATAGCGCTTATTATAAGTAGTTTTAAGCGATTGTTTGCTATCCGAAACTCGCTTATGCGATAAGCGATTTCTAATGGTTGCTTATCTAAACTTGGTTTTTAAAATGGTTTAAAAAATCGAGATCTGGCGATGATGATAATTTTTTTGTTGATTTGCGGTAAGCGATTTGGCATGGCAAAATGATTTGGCATGGCATAATCGAATGGACGGTAAAATGAGTTTTTTTCCACTTTGCAACCTTCAATTTGCGGTAAAATGATAAAGCGATAATAATCGAACTATTAAAAATCTCGATATGTCTTTTTGTCGTTTTTATAAATTTTGCATGTGATATTGAAAAAATGTCAAATTTATTACCTCATTGGTGTAAAATGGTGAACTCAACATTTTCCGAAGCCAAATTTATTACCCCTTCTTTGTTTCTTTGTGGTATGAACTGTGATTGCTTCTTTGTGGTATGAACTGTGAACTGTGAATTGTGAATTGTGAATTGTGAATTGTGAATTGTGAATGTGATATCCTTTATAACGAAGAAAAGCCTGCAAATTGAGAATCTTTACTATTGCGAATTGCTTCCTGCAAATTTGAGAATCTTTACTATTGTGAATGTGAACTTTGTCGATGAAAAATACTTTTGAGATAAAGGCGATGATGATAGCCGAAACCGAATGGACGGTGAAGTGAGATTTTATCACTTTCTGACCTTCAATCGAGGCTATTAAAAATCTCAATAATTTTTGTAATTTTTGACAACGTTTTTTAACACAACGCAAAAAAAAAAAAAAAAAAAAAAAAAAAAAACATTACAAAAAGAAAAAAAAGATATATGACAAAAAAGTACACTAGCCTCCTACTAATGATTGGGTGGGAGAGATAAAGCCAAACACCCCTATATTAAAGCCTTAAATTGTGTTTGGATAGTAGGACCCTTTAAAAATATTGTTTTCTTCTTAATTTGACTTTTTGCCAATTATTGTCACTCAATATATTAAAGCAATTCACTCATTAGAAAAAGGGAGTTTTGATGAGTTTGTCTGAATGTCTGATTAGCTAGTTATGTGATATGATATGAAATTATCTCCCATGAATTGGCCATTATAGTGATTGTTAATTTTCATTTCAATTAAATTAATCAAACTATTATGGTATAATAAAGTACAGATTAACATTTTTCTTAAAAAATAAAATGATATTTGTGTTTTTCCTATCATATCAAAGGGTCTGTGTCTCAATAATATTTTATGTTGTGTAAAAAGCTCGTCAATTAAATGGTTGTGAATTCAAGTACTGCTTAAAACATATAAGATAAATATGTGACGTAAATATTGTGAGCTAGTTAAAATTGCCATTTAAAAAAAATTATAATAACAACCATGAACAAGTTGCAGGACATCTAAATCTTCTACAAACCTATATGGTTTAAATTTCACTGTACTGTACATATTTCACGGTGGTCAAGTAAAGAGTTATAATTTGAACATGAGTTTAATTTTTTATTATTAAAAATTGTTTTAATTGTTAATTAATATATAGCTAGTTTGTGAAATTAAATTATAATTTGAAAATGAGTTTAAATTCTATTTATTAAAAAATATTTTAATTGTTAATTGACAATATTGTGTATATATGAAATGTTTTTTTGGGCAATCTTATGATTGTAAACTAGGTAATTTGTAGAATGATGAAGATGTTCAATCACATGAAAGTACAACACATGAATAATATATGACTACTTTACGAGATTAAATTGCGACACAATGTCTTTGAATGTTTTATTTTAAACATTTTATTCCACACCGCTAAACTATGTTAATCATATAATGTTTAAATCGTTTATGTTTCGTAAGAATAAAGCGATTTGCACTAATATCATTCGACATTCTGCTCAAATTCGATTGATTCAAAGACTTTTAATAAACAAACATCACTAACGCGAAAAAACTTCATTCATTTTTATCGTAGTGTTTACATAAAATAAATTAAATCACGTCTGCCTCCTAAAAAATATACTAGTAACTTTCTATGAAGAAACATTTATATACCAATGAAAAACTACCAAATTTATAAATGTGAATATACCAATGAAAAACTACCAATGAATATACCAAACCTTCAAAATGCATAAATAGACAATGGAAAAACTACCAAATTTATATAAAACAAAGAAACCACAAAAAGCATTTGTAGACTACTTGTCAATGGATACGTTCAACCGTTCACAAATC
Source organism: Chrysanthemum lavandulifolium (assembly GCA_022545495.1). Lineage (NCBI taxonomy): Eukaryota > Viridiplantae > Streptophyta > Magnoliopsida > Asterales > Asteraceae > Chrysanthemum > Chrysanthemum lavandulifolium. The sequence continues at coordinate 106,365,619 of CM040245.1, read as the reverse complement.
ACGACTCCATTTGACATGACAGTCACTTATTTTACAAATTACCGTCCTTATAATAAAAATAAAATAAACGTTAAATATGTTATTTGACGAGCATGTCACTTTCTTTTATAACCCACCACTTCTCCATTTTTATTAAACATTGCCGTCTAAAATGACAAGAGATGGTCCTTCATTTAATATAAGTAATAATTATCAGATGGGAAATGAATACATATTTTGTACAATCTTTATATTTAAACAAGTTCAAGACTTTGACTTGGAATACACCTAGTTTTCTTCTGTTGGACACGACTTTTTCGTAACTCGACATAATCGTTATGAGATGTAAACCAACAATTATTTGATTGGAAAGTAGAGGAATTTTCAAATTCTTTTTTATTTTGGTCTTCTAGAAGAATAATCACCATCCATCTAATATGATCTAATTCATGGGGATAAACCTAAATTTAATAGTCCATGTTTTTTTTTCTTTTTCTTTGTCTTTTTATATTTCATTATTATTAACTTTTTTTTTTTTTTTTTTTTGAATTCACGTTCATTTAAAATTCATGTCTATTTTTTTTTTTTTTTTTTTTAATTTTAAGTTCACGTTCTTTTTAATTCAAGGGTTTTTTTTTTTTTTTTTTTTTTTTTTTTTTTTTTTTTTTTTTTTTACGCTTTCGTTTGTGTTTATCTTTTTCGCTCGCTTTTATACGTTTTAGTCCGCACATATGTTTTCGTCATTTTTACGTTTTAAATCGATTTCGGATGTTTCGTTTGTTTTCATCCATTTTCGTCCGCTTTCGGCGCTTTTATACGTTTATATAAGTTTTAAATCATTTTTAGGCGTTTTTGTCCGATTTTCACGTTTTACGTCCGTTTTACGTTTTCGTCCATTTTAGACATTTTAAATACATTTTCGAGACGTTTTCGTCCGCTTTTATACGTTTTAAATGCATTATCATCGTTTCGTCTCTTTTCACGTTTTAGCCCGCCGTCTGCTTTCTTACGTTTCGTTTGTTTTCATCGTTTTTTCCCATTTTTACGCTTTCGTTCGTTTTCATACGTTTTCGTCCGTTTTCTTTCGTTTCGTCCATTTTCGAGCGTGTTTTACAGCGTTCTTACGTTTCGTCTGCTTTCTTACGTTTTCGGCCATTTTCATACGTTTTGTCTTTTTTAGGTTTTCATGTATTTTCGTCCGTTTTAGGCGTTTTAGTGCGATTTTACGTTTTCATGTATTTTCGTCTATTTTTATACATTTTCGTCCGTTTTCATATGTTTTCATCGTTTTCATCTCTTTTACGTTTTCATCCATTTTAGGCGTTTTAAATACATTTTCAAACGTTTTCATCCGATTTTATATCGTTTTGTCGCTTCATCCATTTTATACATTTTGTCCGCTTTCATATGTTTTCATTCGATTTTATCGTTTTGTCCGTTTGACGTTTTCATTTTAATATTTGTAAGTGACACTTATTTATCTCTAGTGATATAACACTATAAGGAAGATGAAAAGTATTACATTCTTCATCATGTATGTGTTATCGGTTGTGATACTCAACCAAGAATATGATGGTTGTGTTTTGAAAATATTTAGGAAGATTTTGTGTTTTATGATATTATGAAATATTAGAAAAGTTGTTCAACCGAAACAAGAGATGTTATGATACTTTTGTTAGACTTGTGGTGGATTTTCTATTTAATGGATACGTTGTGCGTGTTTCGATAGGTTTTATAGCGGGTTTGAAAATATCCGCGGTCGATTCAAAGAAACTAAATAGTATGGTTGAAGATAGCACACATCTTTATAAACAAACAGTAGTAAGTTTCAAACCTCGTGATATCACGGGTGATATCACCTCACCGTGATATCACACGTAATATCATGTGTGATAACACCGCTGATATCATGTGTGATATTACCGGTGATAGCGCGTGATATCATAGTTTAGATCACTGTGATATCACCATGATATTACCGTGTGATATCATGTGATATAACCCGTGATATCACGCGAGGTTGTAAAAGCGCTAGGCGCCAGTGAAGCGATGAAGGTAGGCCCTGCGATTAATCGGTTAGGCGGGGATTAATCGATTGGAATTTTATGCACAAAATTGTAATTCTAGATATTATATTATATTATATGTATGAGATAAGCGTAGTGCGTCAAAGTTGAAATATTTCAGTATTCAAATATAAACATAATAACATAATTCTTCAAAGTTCAAAGTCAAACATACATGTTACTTAGTCTGTTGACCATTTTTAAGCGATCTTTGATCGATTAATCGGTTTTTTGACCGGTTTTTAATCGATTTTGACCGATTTCAAGCGATTTTATTATTTTTAAGCAATTTTGTTCGATTAATCCGATTAGATCGATTTTGTCCGATAAATCGGTTTGTTGACCATTTTTTTAGCGATATTCGGCCAAACCGATTAAATAAGCCGATTATGATAAATCAAGGTGCTTTGTGAGCGATCAGCGATTATGCGAGGATTAATCGGCCGCTAGGCGATTTTTACAACAGAGATCACAAGTGAGGTGATATCACCGTGATATCATGTGCGATATCGCGTGTTTGAGCTACTCGGTTGTTTATAAAGATGTGTCTTTCTTGTGTATAACTTCTTTAGTTTCTTGATTCAACCATATATATATTTAAATTCCGCTATAAAACCTATCGAAACAAGCACAATGTATCCATTAAATAGAAAAATACACCACAAGTCTAACAAAAGTTTTATAACATCTTTTGTTTTCAGTTAAACACCTTTTCTAATATTTCATATTATCATAAAACACAAAAATCTTCCTAAGTATTTTCAAAAAAACAAATTAAAAAAATGAACATAATCATCACAGTAATAAAATAAGTGATGTTTATTATCATTTCTTTCATATATACTTGGTAAAATACTAAATTCTTATCACATTTGGTATGAATTTAATATTTCGCATTCTTAGTTGAGTATCACAACTGATAACACATATATGATGAAGAGTGTAATACTATTCATCTTTCTTACGATGTTATATCACGAGAGATAAATAAGTGAACTTAAAAATATCAAAATGAATAAAAATAGGCAAACTATGAAAATAGAGAATTGACATTATCTCAAAATCGAACAAGTGTTGCGTTAAATTAGCATTTTGTTGAACAAAATAAGAATTCACCTAAAGAGAGTTTAACCCTTTTATTTCTACTAAGAGTATAATATCACAAGTGATAGATAACATTGGTTGCATTAAAAATATCGCACTTTGTCGATTGCGATGAAAGACACAAAACTATCTTAATCGAAAATTATAAAATATTAGAAAACACATAGGTGATAATATATAAAATATACAGAAATGAAATATCTCTGGTGATATTAAAGTTAAAAAACATACTTGTTTGTTTATGAAATATCACAAGTGATATTAGACATTAACTTTTATAATAAATATCACAATTGATATTAGACATGTAATATAATAAAGTTTAATAATAAGCATGAAAACATACGAAAATAGACGAAAAGGTATAAAACCGCAAAAACGGATGAAACGGACAAAACGATAAAACAAATGAAAAGTGTATGAAACGGAAAAATCGTGCGAAAATGGACGAAACGATAAAACATGTAAAAATGGACGAAAACGTATGAAAACGGACAAAAAGACGGCGTCTAAAATGGAAGAAACGAAAACGGACGGCGTATATAAACCTATGAAACCGGTGAAAACGGACAAAAGCGTAAGAAAGCGAGGCAAACGATTAAAACGGACGGCGTAAGAAACAGACAAAAGGTATGAAACGGATAAAACGGATGAAACGAATGAAAACATAGGAAAATGTATTTAAAATGTAAGAAAAGCGGTAAACGTAAAACGGACGGCGTATGAAACGGACAAAAACGTAAGAAAACGGACGAAAACATATGAAAACGGACGAAAACGTAAGAAAACGGACGAAAACAGAAGAAAAGGTAAGAAAACAGACGAAAACGTAAGAAAACAAACGAAAACATAAGAAAACGAACGAAAACGCAAGAAAACAGACAAAAACATATGAAAACGGACGAATGTAAGAAAACAGACGAAAACGTATGAAAACGGACGAAAACGTAAGAAAACGGATGAAAACGGACGAAAACGTATGCAAACGGACGAAAACATATGAAACGGACAAAACGTAAGAAAGCGAAACCGAATAAGTAACACGAAAACGGCGTATGAAAGCGGACAAAACGTAAGAAACGGACGAAAACGATGAAAACGGACGAAAATGTAAGAAAGCGAAATTTAAAACGTAAGAAACGGATGAAAACGATGAAAGCGGTGACGTATAAAACGAACAAAAACGTATGAAACCGTGAGCGAAAAAAATAAAAATAAAAATAAAAAACGTGAAATTAAAAAAAGTGATTAAAAAAATACAAATAATGAGAAAATAAATAAAAAAAGGATAAAAAGAAAAGAAAAAGACAAGAAAAAAACATGGACTTAGGTTTAGACATATTAAATCTTATGTTAATCTTCACCATTAGATCAAAGTAAATGAAAGGTGGAGATTTATCCCTTAGTATGCAAGGATTTTTGAGTATGCAAAATAAAGTGTCTCTTGGAAAGTATCTTAAGAGTACCGTTAAGAGAAAAATCTATTTAATTTTGAATACGATTATAATCAATATCACAATATCATGTAGTAAATTATTAAGAAGTTGCGATAAAAAAAATTAATGAAATATGACATGGTATAGCTTTCTATGTATTTCTACAACAACAATATACTCAATCTCGCTCGGATGGGTGTGGGGTTTCTATGTATTTCTGTATACAATTAATCAAATTTTACCTATCATTCAAATATATTTTTCTTGAAAGTCTACAATTACACTCACAAATACTGCTAAATGGAAGACCAACGCTACAAACTACTTATTTATAAAATAAATAAATAAATGATAGGTATCATACAGTTTTAGAAAATCACAAAAATTTATTGTTAACGAGTAAATGTGTGTCTTCTTGAAAATTTATTTTAATCGAATATCTATACTCTATACTACATATAATAGAAAAACGGTCAAACATTGAAAAGTGAAAGATAAAAGTCAAATGTGAGAGAAATTTATTGTGTAATTAATACTCTTATTAAACACTTCATTACTTAAAAATACAATAATTTATTCATATTGTATAACCAATTAAAATCATATCTACCAAATTAAAAACAACCAATTAAAATACCATTTACTAAAGCGTCTAATAAAATTTTCACAATGTATAATTTAAACAAGATACAACATAATTCTAAATATAAAATAATTAAACATACTAATTAATGTTATTTTAAAACACCCTAAAATGAAAAGTACATGTTATTATACACATTATACAAATTAATAAAACACACAAAACATCTACAATTTAACAGTTGATGAGTACATATAGTTTTGTCGAACCGAACAACGGGTTCAACCAGGAAGCTGGTGTTGCACCGGTTCGCTAAACAATAACGATAATCCGAAACGAATTAGAGATGACCCGTTGAAATCGATACAAACGGTGAATCGGATCTCATCGATATCTATTTCTCGTTAATCGTCACGAGGTCACCGCCATGCCAGCGATGCACTCGCTATACTATATATAAAGGAAAACCAAAATTAAAAAGTGAAAGTTGAAACTATTAATACATACCGAAAACCGGGTGACCGTGACGCTCAAACCCGTGGGTTGACCTGTTTAACTTGACCGTTTGACCCAACTGTCGGGTTGACTCGGTTCATCGACTGTTTTTCGGGACGGGAGCGGTTCAACCGGTTGAACTACCCAGTCGAACCGGTTTCAAAACATTATGTTTAATCCCAAATCTTCAAACTTTTATTATTTTTCGTTTAGAACCCAAAACTTTTTAACACAAAACAATGTCGTTATATAAATATATTATATATATATAACTTTTATTCAAAAGCGATTATAAATGTTTTACAATTAAGAAAATATGTGCCCGTTAGTGCGTATTTAACTTTTCGATAAATTTAAATCTGGATTTCAAAAAAATTTGAAATTAAATGTGACCAAATCTTTCTGAAATAGCCAAAATTAGCTCTTCTTTTTTATTTTCTTTTTTATTTTTTATTTTGGGCTAATCACATTCATGTTAATTTTGGTATTTATGCTTTCTTAACAACGGCACCATTATTCACATCCTTGTTAGTTTTCACACGACAAGTAACGTGTGTTGTTAGTTTTATCTCATGGCGATGTAATGTTTACTTTTATTTTCATTAAATGTTTTTATATGTTGTTTGATAGATGTTAAAATTTTATGCAGACTTTAGTTATCGTATATTCTGATCGTTTGCGATTGCATTTTCAAATGATTCGCGTTATATTTTAAACGCTACACAAAACATCGACCACGATATTACAAATCGTTAATTATCGATCTTTAGAATATGAATTTATTTTGAAAGCAAAGATTACTAAAATCGTCTTCTTGATTATAGGAAAAGACACTAGTTAAACAAAACTTACGTGCATTTAAGGCATCGATTTAAATGATTAAATAAATGTGTTCTCTGTTTTTATTGACATAAAAGTTTGAATTTAATTAATACGTCAAAATGAGTTTTCTAAGGTTAAGCGTTATGGAAGGTGGTGCCACCTTCACATGGAAGTTATCACGCGGACACGATGGTGACTCACCATCACGCCGATGGTGTGATTTTTGTCCCTTTTTGGTGGTGGTGACTACCGAACGGGTTCCAAGGCACAAAGGTGAAAATTGGGCTCTCCGAATATGTTTTTATTATTATTTATTTGGTTTGTGAGCATGTATTAGATATATTGTCAAGTATATTTGTATAAAATGAAATATTTTTATATTTTTGGTTACATTGTAGGTTTGGTGATAACCACAATGAGTAAAGGTGATAGGTTTTACGATATGTTAAATAGTAATGTAACGTTGATGTAAACAGGATGACCACGGCCTAATCTAAAATCAGTTGTTTGACAAACGTTTTCTCAAACCATCATGAAGATGACATGATGATAAATTAAGAAGAAAATGTATTAAACAAGCGAGTGGTGATATTTAGGCTAACAACGAAGACACAAAAGCTGGCCTCTACTCCATTCATCTTTTCGACAAAATGAATACACTTTTTCTTTCATCGTTTCCCACCAATCGATTTTTAAACGCACCAATCACATCTTTAAGTGCAATATTGGGTGTGAGGCTTTAGGACCCAAATCATTTTTCTAAACAAATAGTCAGGTGGTCAACGAGCCTTTGTACTTGCCTTTTGGATCTATATGAGTACTTCAAAGTTCAAATTAAAAGACCGTCTACCCATCTTTGAAAAGGTAAAGGTTTACCTACTTTTTCTTATTCTTAAATATTGTATTTTGTATCTCATTTTAGTATTTTACCACTTGCTAAAGCACAGGACAAACCATCTTTCTTATAAAAACGAAATAAGTTTCATGAACTTGTACAATGTTTTCTTAAATAGTTGACATGACATGTTAACATATTATAGATTATAGATTTTTTTGGTTTTTTTGATAACCAGATTTCCGACTTTTGACCGACTAATTCACTTTTGAGCAATGCTTATACTACATATTTGTCCAAATCCTTGCGAATGTAATGTTATTTCCCTTTATCATAACACGAAACAATGATATAGAACTCTCTTTAATCATATTCATTAATAGCAAATGTATCAGGTTGATGTGTCTCGTTAGAGGGTTAAATCGTAGAATAGCCTCTAATGCAGAATGGCCAGGAACACAATCCACGTTTATTTGGGGTATCATCTTCTAATTGATGTGGTTTGGTTATGTCACGTAAAACAAACAAAAATTGGTTGGAAATATTACTAAGAAAGATGAATACAAAATGTAAAATGTCAATAATCATGACACAACCATAGCTTTTCTTTCATATTTCATAACAAAGAATAAGTCATGGCATATTCACGAAATTCATGATTATTGAGTATTTAATGTTAGTAAGTGAAACAGGATCTTGAACCAATCACAAGCGTTTGACAAAATAACTAGATTTTTTTGTCTTAGAGCATTGGGTGCAGTAACACACCACCAACGCCAATCTCACGTGACACTCTTTTGGCTTGATCCAAAGCAACCGCCGAAACGCGAGTGATGCCAGTGGCATGCGCCATTGAGTGGTGTTTTTATTATTGGTTTTTGTGTTAAATTTGTGTTTTAATTGGGTATGATGAGTTTTAAAAGTAAGGTTTTGGCTTGAGACTTGAGTGATCAGAGAAGAAGTGATACAAGAAGTGAACGGGAAAAATGCTAAAGTAACATGACGTGACATAAAAAAATATTTTGGCTCAAGACACTAACCGTGATGCTTATGTGTAATCCACATTCACTATCAACCTCATGATTAATCGGTTAATCGACTATTGTAGGGTTGTAGCAATGGGCTTTTCAGAATTCAGCTCTTATTTTTTATTGGGCTAATTTGGGCTTCTCAACTTTCGTTTTCTTTGATTGTAAAAACATAAACTGTTGCCATAAACACATAACATGTACCTACGTGGGTTTTGTGCCAAGCAGGGGTGTTCACGGATCGGGTTATATCCACACCGAAACCAAATCGAACAAAAAAAAAAATCGAATTTATAATTGAACCGAATTAGTCAAAACCGAGCTAAATCGAACTAAATATTCAGTTATCGGTTTGGATATAGTTTTGGCGATGAAAACCGAACCCCAAAATTCATATAAATGTATATTTGTTATATGTTTTCATAAAAAATCACTAAAACTCTTTCTTAGTATAAATATAATATTATTTAAGCTTAAAAAAAAATTGTACTAAAAATATATATAATTAAATATAAAAATAATTAAAATTATGTAATTCGGGTTATTCGGTTCGATTAAATCAAACTTAAATTCGATTCGATTCGGTTTTCAGTTTGACCCATTTTTTTTTTAACCAAACTAACCAAACAAAATAACCCGATAACCTAACCTATGAACGCCCTAGTGTCAAGTTCGTAGTTCGTATTCTTGCTAGCATTAAAGTAATAAATTCTTTGAGTCAGTTACTCAGTTATATCTATTTTCATGTTTTTTGATTAAATATTTTAAGTTAAATTTCATGTTTTTAGAAGGTCCTATACCTAAGTTTAGGTACAAGAGAGTAACATATTCCTTATCCCTATTGTTTTAATTTTAATGTTAAAACAATTTTATGTTTCATATCCTGTGATACACAACTTTTGTTCAATTTTGTTTTTCGCATCATGGTGATCTTGACATAGCTATAATTGACGTACGAACTCATTTGACCCAACTTTGTTAGGTAAATGAACACTATAAAAAACAATTTATACTTGCAAAATCTAGCTAGTATTTGACATTTTGGTCACTCTTACAAAGACTAATTTATCATCAAACTAATATTTTCTTTTGGCAGAATTTCAAACCACACAAAGTCTTTAAAAACTCTCGAAACAGTCACTGGATTTTAATGAACACAAATTTTTTCTTTCAAAAAATAATGATGTTATGACGATATATTCAACTACTCATAAACCAAACCCTCACCAAAAAACTGATGAATGAAAAGGACTCCTTCAAATTTGACTATCTACTAGATTCATCTACCATTTCAACTAACTTTATTAAAAAATCTGTTATTTATAAGTTTTAATATTGCATCTTAATAGTATTAAAAATTAAGATTCATGGATCATGATGAAAAATGCTAATCGTGTTACAATGACGTCAATGACCTATTTAACCTAATACGTTATTTCAGATCACAAAACAAAAGATTTTGATTTCTTTGGACAAATAAAGGTATTCCGTATTTATTGTTGGAAAAATGTTTTGCAAAAAAGGATTTTTTTTTTCAAATTTTGGGCACTATTTAATATATGTAATTATGTATATGTTATATATATTTATATTTAGTTACAAAAAATTTCAAAGTTAAATAAAAAAAAACCTCCCAATGAGCGGCGCTCACCCTCCCCAACCAAACCCTAATTTCAAAAACCTGCAAGATGTTTCAACAACAATCTACATCACCAATTTCCCAACCTCCATTGGATCAAATGACCTACGCCAACATTGTAACAAGTATGGAACAGTTGCGGATGTCTACATCGCTAGGAAACTCTCCAAGGTAGGTAAAAGATTCGCATTTGTAAGATTTTTGAAACCTAAGAATAATGAATCGTTGATCAATAATCTTAATACGATTTGGATCGGATCATACCACTTGTTTGCTGCAATGGCTAGATTTGAAAAGAAGCAACATACCTCATCAAACACAAACCCTAAACCCTCTTCCTCCAAACAGATCCTAAACCCCACCAAAACAAAGCGCACGACACTTTCCAAACAAACCCTAAACGTTCCTATGCAAACGCACTTAATGGCAACAATCCACCTCAAACAAAATCTATTCTCAAAACCGTCACCCTTGATGAAGCAGACCTTACTGACATATCTGATACTAGCAACGTGATCCTCGCTAAGGTCAGAGATGTGCATCTTATTCCTAACATCAACATTGTTCTCAATAAGGAGGGCTTTTGTAACTTCCATTGTAAGTATCTTGTGGGTCTATGGCTTTGGATTGAATTTGATTCTCATGAAGCGTGTCTTAAATTGCAAGCCAATCATGAGATGTCCTGGTATTTCACTCATTTGAAAAATGTCCACCAAAATTTTGTTCTTGATGAACGAATTGTATGGATTGAAATCAGTAGACTTCCCCTTAATGCATGGTGCCCTAAAGCTTTCAAGAAAACGGCTAGTATTTGGGGTACGCCACTCTTTGTTGATGAGGATCCTAATGAAACTTTATCCTTAGGGAGAATCTGTATCAAGACTAAAATTCATGGTCATATTGAAGATACATGTAAAGTGGTTATCCTTGGAAAAGCTTATAATGTTTTTGTCAAAGAGTTCGCTGATTGGAATCCTGGTATTAAGGATTTGGACACGGCTTCTAGTATCAATTCTGATCATGAACACTCTTTTAAGCATGATGAAAATGTGAGTGATAATGGTTTCCATGAAAAGGAAGAAGGTGAAATACCTAATACCAACGATATTGAGGGAGAATTTGTCAAGGATACTCTCTGGAACGATGAGAATGATATATGTGAACCTAACATGCACATTGAGACACCACTTCCTGATAACAATCCATTGCCTAAGGATAACATTGAGAACACTAATGATGACTCAAATTCAATCTCAAAGCCCCTGTTTGAGAATTTCACCAAATGTAACAATGAACCATCCTCGACCAAAATTACCTTAACACCATTCACACTTCACACTTTGCTCGTCTGCTCATAAAAGTTCACGCATCAAGAAGTCTCAAGCTAAAACTCCCCGACCATGGATCTATGATTGAGCGTTTGTTTCCCGTATTGAAATGGGTAAAGTTCTAGGCTATGACATGGAAGGAAGCAAGAATGACCTCAAGAAATTCATTGATAGTCTTGGTGCTAGCAAGGTAAATCATGAATATTATGTCCTTTAATTCATGTGGTGCGGGAGCGAATAAATGTAAAGCTATTGCTAAGCTTTGTAACAAACATAAGGTCTCTTTTCTTGGCATTCAAGAATCTCATGCCAAGAAAGTTGATCCTTTCAAGGTGAAATGTATGTGGGCAACTTTCAATTAAACTTACGTGGGCGGCCTTCCATTGGCGGTCGAGGTCCGGTCTCTATATGGGATCCGAAAGTTTTTCCATGATTAATGAGTTTCGGTTTGAGCATTTTCTTGTTGTTGAAGGAACTTGGGCGCCCAAGATTCATTGCTTTATGATCAATGTCTATGCCCCATGGATGCTCGTAAAAAGCAATTGCTATGGAGCGAAATTCTTGATTTTATGAATACTAATAGGGTAAATATCTCATTTTGGTGATTTCAATGAGGTTCGACATGCATCCGAAAGAATTGGCACGGTGTTCAACCAATCCTCCTCAAATTCTTTTAATCAATTCATCTGTGATGCCAACTTATGGGATTTTCCTTTGGGAGGACACTTATTCACCCGCTTTAATAAGCATGGTAATAAGCTTAGCAAGCTTGACCGCTTCCTTGCTTGGATACCTTACTCCTCTCCTTCACAATGTTCTTTAGTCACGTTCTTGAGTGTTTCGTTTCGATCATAGGCCCATCCTCCTCTCCCCTTGAATGTTGATTTCGCCCATCTCCTTTCAAGTTTTATAATTCTTGGACTCTGGATCCAAGTCTTCATGCTTGTGTTAATGAATTCTGGATGACTTATGTTTTGGATAACAGGCTGAATCCCATTGTTGCTTTCAAGAACAAAATGAAGGAGCTTAAAACCGTGATCAAGGATTGGTTTTCTAGTCGAAACCGCACCCGTAATTGTGAAAAGGAGAATCTCATTAAAAGATTCAAGCCTTTGATGCAAATATCCCTACGAATAATTCGGTGTGGCCGTCAAAGAGTCGAGTGGATTGACAAGCTTCGTAATATTGAGATTAATGAGGTATTGATTTCTCAAAAGGCTAAAGTTAAATGGTGTATCGAGGCGGACGAAAATTCAAGTTCTTTCATGCAACCATTAACCAAAAGAGAAGGTACCTTGCTATTCAGGGTATCAAACATGAAGGTCAGTGACTTGTTGATCCCGGTGAAATTAAAGATGTTTTTTTCAAGTTTTTTGAGCAAAAGTTTCAAAGAAAAGAGGTGATTAACATCCTTAATAGAAGCACTTTCTATAAAACTCTCAATAGTGATCAAAGCACTCTACTTGATGCTCCGGTTACCGCTGATGAGATTAAAGATGCCGTATGGGATTGTGGTTCGGATAAGTCCCCGGGTCCGGATGGTTTTACCTTCGCCTTCTATAAAAAGTTCTGGAATTTGATTAAAGATGATGTTGTGAGTTTTGTTCATCATTTTTTCTCAAATGGCACGTTTCCTAAAGGTTGCAATGCATCATTCATTACCTTAATCCCCAAGGTTCAAAGCCCTATGGTGGTTAGTGATTTTCGGCCTATTAGTCTTATTGGGGCTCAATACAAAATCATCGCCAAAGTTCTTGCTAATCGTTTGGCTCGGGTTATCGACTCTATTATTAGTCAAGAACAATGCCTTTCATTAAATCTGAGCGATTCTTGATGGGCCTTTGATGGTTAATGAAGTTATTCAATGGTGTAGCGTAGAAGTCTAAGCTCATGGTGTTTAAAATCGATTTTAGAAAGCTTTTGACTCTATCTCTTGGGCTTTTCTTCTCAGGTTATGCACTTCATGGGGTTTAGTGATACTTGGATCAATTGGATCTCGGGATGCCTACATTACGCCACTTCCTCGTCCTAATCAACGGAAGCCCTACCCGTGAATTTAATCTTCATCGTGGCCTTCGTCAAGGGATCCCTATCCCTTTTCTTCATTATAGCCATGGAAGGCCTTCACGTTGCTATGGAGGATGCTATGGCTGCTGGTCTTTACAATGGGTTCAAAATTAATAACTTGAATCTCTCACACCTTTTCTTTGCAGATGATGCTCTTTTCCTTGGAGAGTGGTCGCACAAAAATCTCAAAAGCTTGGCTGCAATTCTAGAATGTTTTCATAAAGTCTCGACAAGATTAACTACCAAAATCTAACCTTTTGGTATTGGTGTCCCGATCGATGAAGTGTCTAGTTTTGCTTCAATTACTGGATGTAACGCTTTGGCTACCCCATTTAACTATCTAGGGTTGCCGATTGATTGCAACATGGCTCTTGTGAAAAGTTTGGATCCCATTGTTGAAAAGTTTACAAGACGGTTGTCAAACTGGAAAGCTTCTCTTCTTTCTATTGGAGGTAGAGCTACCCTCATCTCTTCCATTCTAGGCGCGATTGGTACGTATTATTCTCCCTTTTCCCTATGCCTATATTGGTAAACAAAAAGTTGGAAGCTATTCGCTCCAAATTTTTTTGGGGGAGTAACAAGATCCCGTGGATTTCTTGGAATACGGTTCTTGATTCAAAAGATAGAGGAGGTGTAGGCATTGGGAGTCTTTTTTCCCTTAACCATGCTCTCATCCAAAAATGGAGATGGAGGTTCCTCAATAATCCCAATGCCTTGTGGTCTAGGCTGATTAACGCTATTCACGGTAACAATATGGACGCATCTACTTTATTTTGTCATATAAAGAGTCAAGGTGTTTGGTCCCGTATTGTGAGCTCTATTAACAGCATGCATGCGAGAAATATTATCCCTCTTTCTTCCATACAGAGGGTTGTTAACAATGGGGCTTCTACGTACTTTTGGCATGACTCTTGGAATGGGAATTCTCCGCTCAAACTTCAATTCCCTCGGCTCTTCCGCTTGGCTACGAATAAAGACTGTATGATTCGAGATAATTGGAATAATGGTTGGAACATTGATTGGGTGCGTAATATCTCTAGTGGTTCCACTGCTTCTCAACTGACCATTCTCCAAAATACCCTAACCGAGACCATCCTTAATAACTCAGAGGACACTTATGTTTGGTCTGTTGATCCCCCAGCTTTCTCGGTTAAAAGTGCTCGCTGTCTCATTGATGCTGGTTTACTTCCGCATTCTGGTCCCAAAACAAGGTGGAATAAGCTTCTTCCTAAAAAGGTGAATATTTTCTTATGGAGAATGCTTCGTGATCGCCTTCCCACTAGATGGAATTTGAGTCGAAAAGGTTTGGAGATGAGCTCCATGAACTGTTCTTTATGTGACAATGGGATTGATAATGCGTATCATGTTTTTTGGACATGTTCTTTGGCTTCCTCAATATGGGCTTGCATATTCAAATGGTTAGATATTCATCCTCCCATAATCTCTTCTCTGATTGACTTCTTTGTGTGGCTAGATGACACTCGTGCATCGATTAATAAGAGGAATATAAATGGCGTTATCGTGGTGATACTTTTGGTCCTTATGGAGCTTTAAGTAGCAGTCGATATTTGGCATAGATCCTCCGAAGCGTAGCTTATTATTCGATAAGATTGTTGATTTCTCTTTTAGATGGCATTCTTCTAGATGTAAAACATATTCCATTACATGGAATAATTGGATTCAAAACCCGCTAGTGGTTTTCTCTTTGTAATTTTTCTAGCATCTTGCTAGCTTTCAATAAATTTCCGCCGTTCAAAAAAAAATATATATTTATATTTCTTGATAGCTTTGCTTTCTCCTTGATGAGAGCTTCGCAACGAGCTAAAATGTGTTAAACATGAAGTTGATATGAATGAAATATCGTGTCTTAAAGTGAGTCACTTGAAACAAAAAAATGGAAAAGTGAGACTATCCCACATCGCCCACAACAAGAAGTGAAAGCTTGTTTATTTAGAAATCTTGGTGTTGACCTTCAAAATGATTTGTTGGTTTTACTCCAACACCTACGTGTTAAGTCAAGCACATTACGTGGACAAAATTCTTAATACTCACAATGTAGGGGATTTCGGCCTAGCTAGAACTCCAATTGACACCAGTAAGTATCTATATAAAAATAAAGGCATAGGTGTTGCTCAATTAGAGTATTCAAAAGTATTGTCATGTTAATATACTTAATAGCCAGTGCAGAACCGACTTAGCATATCTTTGTTAGCGAGCTAAGTAGGTATACTAATAATCAAGTTATGCACATTGGGGAGCTATGACTAGGGTACTTCATTATTTGAGATACAGTCGCGATGTGATGCAAATTGGATATCTGACATAAAAGATTCTAGATCGACTAGTGGATATGTGTTTACACTAGGAGGGGCAGCTATATCTTGGAAGTCTTTCATGCAAAGTTTTATAGCTAAGTCCACGATGGAATCCGAATTTATCGCGTTACATAAATGCGGACAAAAGGCGGAATGGCTACGTCAATTCGTAGAGGACATACCAAGGTGTCCTAAACTGGTAACGGCCATTAGTATACATTATGATCGGCAATTGGCAGAGCTCATAGCATATAATGTATAATGAAAAGTTCGAGACATATCCATCGTCGACATAATTCCATCGACAACTACTCTCAGCGGAGTTATCTCAATTGACTATGTGAAGTCAAAGGATAACATCACGGATCCGCTTCTTGAATGTTAGCCGAGAGTTAGTTAGTAAGTCGACTAGAGGAATGGGGAGTTGTTGAGAGGTTAACCATATGGCTTTAATGATTCACGATGAAACCACAAAGCATAATGATTCAAGATTAAATTACAAAACATATGTTTTAATGATTTAAATGAAATCACCTATCGATAGAAAGTGGAATTCGCTTCAAAAGGAATTGTGGGGGAAGGGGGGGTGGCGCAATTCCTAAGAGCTCTTGCGAGAACCAGGCTAGTGTTTATGACCATAACGAACACGACTATGAGGACTTGACAACGTCAGGGAGAGTCTAGTGTGAAGTGTAATGTCGTCTACGTAAACAGAGCCTGAGTTAAAGGACATCACGTCTACTCGTATTTAGGAGACTAAGTGCATCTCACAAGAGAAGGTTCAAAGGGTCACACCTACTTATCCTATGCAGGACTTAACCACATAAATTTTAAAACTTCTTTGTGTTTTTGACCTATCTCCATTCATGTGGAGGATTGTTGGAAAAATGTTTTGCATAAAGGATTTTTGCAAACTTTGTACACTATTTAATATATGTATATGTTTTATATATATATATATATATATATATATATATATATATATATATATATATATATATATATATATATATATATATATATATATATATATATATATATATATATAGGGAGGGTTAATGTGAGATCAAGCTTAAAGTTGTAAAAATAAGATCAAATCTAAAAATCACTAAAACATTTATAAATAACAATTTTAGCAATCATACAAAAAATAATATTTTAATACAAATTAACATTTTAGCAACTAATAACCAAATGATACATGAGTTTGGATTAGTGATACATCGATACACATTACACTAATAAATATTCCAAAACACGATATACATACAAAAATCATACACATTAAACTACTAATCAAAGTGTATCACATAGGTTTCGTAAATTTTAAAAGAAATCTATCGAAACTTTAATAATTTTAGTTGTAGTAAATAAAAAATTATTTTTATTGTAAGGAGAGTATCTCTTGTCAAATTTTAGTTCGATCTCATTTTAACAACTTTAAGTATGATCTTATTTGATCTAGATTCTATATATATATATATATATATATATATATATATATATATTTCTTGGTAGCTGCGTTCTCCTTGACGAAAGCTTTGCAATGAGCTAAAATGTGTTAAAAATGGAGTTGATATGAATAAGATATCGTGTCTCAAAGTGAGGCAGTTGAAACACAAAAATGGAAAAGTGAGACTATCCCACATCGCGCAAAACAAGAAGTGAAATCTTGTTTATATAGAAATCTTGGTATTGACCTTCAAAATAATTTGTTGGTTTTACTACAAAACCTACGTCTTGGCGTCTTGTGAGGGTGCATATTTCAGGATTTTTGGGCTAAAATGGTTCGAAGCTTCTAAACTCATTCGAGCCCGCGTGACCTGCGGACACGAATGCAACTCCGAAACTTTGCCTTCACACGTCTTAGCATAATATATTTTATGTGTATAGATTATATGCAAATCGTGTATATAAATAACATATTTGCTTAAGTTTGGCAAATATTTATCTTGGAAAACAAGTGGAGTTTCAAGTATAAATATTGCCATCACCTCATTGGTTTGTACACATCGAAACGCAACTTCATTCCAAAATCGTTTCCGACATCTCGTCGATTAGAAACACAAACCGCTTACGTGATCTTTCAAGTAAGTTTTGTCAAGCCGGTAGCCTGTGAGTTTTGGAGGTTGTACCACAGGAAACATACACCGAATCTGTTTTAAAGGAATCGTGTTAAACATGAGTCTCGTGCCTTGAGCGACCTTCTTTGCTTTTATTTACTTATCGTTCATAGCATATGTCTTACCTTCTACTTCTTCTTGTCTATATTTGATATTACATTATTTATTTATTGTAATCGATTTAATATTAATAAAGTGTACACCATTTCTATCAATCTTAAAACAGTTATGTGTTCTGTAATTAAAACACTTTTCGTTTAATCAGTTAATTTTAATTATGATTTATATAAAACTGCATTTTACGTCGAAACCGAGATTGGGTTTCTTTGGAAAACCGATTTTTAAGAAACAAGATTTTAATTAATAGATTTTGTGTACAGATCTAAAACAATTTTATAAGCAATTAATTTTATCATTTTATTTTGAACCCAAGATTGTGTTTCTTTTAAACTGATCTATTTAATTTAATTATTTATTTGGCTTAATTTTATCTACATTCATTGAAACCAAGATTGAATTTCTTTGAAGCAGATTCAGTACATGTTTTAAGAAATCACGATAGAATTTCTTAGATACCGATTTTGTAACAGTTTTCTTAACTGTTTGCGTTGATTGATCTTTCAGGATGACAATTGATGCTACACCTGTGAACATAACTGGTGCGCAAGTTACTAACACAGTTTCAAATCATCTTTGAAAAATCGAGAGAATTCAATGGGCATAATTTTAAAAGGTGGCAACATAAGGCGTTCTTTTATCTCAATACTTTAAACCTTGCACGGTTCTTAAAGAGAATCTACCTCATGTTGTAACACCCCAAATTTGGTACAACGGAAGCATTCGGGTCATGGGGTGCTACTCAGTTGATATTGCAACGCAAAGTAATAAAGACGTCGAATCTGTTTTAAGAGAATCGTGTTAAACATAAGCCTCGTGCCTTGACCGACCTTTACTGCTTTTATTTACTTATCCTTCATAGTGTCTATCTTGTGCTTCTACTTCTTGCTGTTTGTATTTAATATTTTGTTATTTACTTTATGTTATTTATTTATTGTAATCTGATTTAATTAATGAAATTGTGCACGTTTCTTACATTTATTTTTCTGGATTTTGCTAACATGTACACACTCGGCACATGTTAATAGTAGAGAATAGATTATGGTTAAGTGTACGTAGTTAGTCCAAGCTCGATCTGTGAGTTTAGGTGAGTTATTGGTGTAGGCTCTGATTACCATATTAGACTGCGTAATTCCTCATGAATGATTCGTTATCATTAAGTCATCGTATATACATTACATAGCTTGGATAATAAGACAACTAAATGGGCTAAACAAATCTCATTAATAAACATAAGTGGGCTAATAATATAATACGCTAATAGACCCCCCGCAGTTGGAGTGGAAGGTCTTCAAACGTACAAACTGTAGCGAAACTCGAGAAATAAAGCACTTGGAAGACCCTTGGTAAAGATATCAGCATACTGAAACCGCGAAGGAACATGAAGAACAAAAACTTGTCCAGGAGCCACAAAATCACGAACAAAATATATATCGATCTCAATATGCTTAGTACGCTGGTGGTAAACCGGGTTAGTGGACAAATAAGCAGTAAAACTATCACAATAAACCAATGTGGCGGTAAACAAAGGAGTATGAAGCTCGCGTAAAGAATACGCACCAGCGGTCTCACTCCATAGCTAGGCAAACATGTTTAGCTTCATCTTTATATTTCTAAGCAGCGTTTGAATCTATATTTAATATCATACACTCGGATTTATAGACATCTCCAATTTTAAATGTTAGTGAAATTAAATACTATGCTATTTTCTAATTGTTTGATGTAACGAAATTAAGATAAACATACATGAACATTGAACAATTCACAACCCTTAACCATCTCACACTCTTGTCGACGGTAGGTTTCTTTAGATCTATGGAATAAGTCGGCACCATGCCCGAGTTAGTGTTTAGTCGATCTACGTCTTTTCGCGAAAATATATTAAACACAAGTTTTATAAACTAATTACAAACCAAATGATCGAGTTTTATAATAAAAACTTTTTCATCACAAAGTTTACTTTCATGAACGTGATCGACGTATTTTATTTACACCCGCATTTAATACATTCTAATTGTTTATGTATTTAAGTTAACAAATTCTGAAAAATATACCAATTAAATCCCCACATTTGTGGTGCTCACAACGTGCATTTCCACCATGCAACCTCACGTCCAAACCGACCTATCATTTTAAGTCAATGAAGATTAAAATCCACAGATTTTATACCATTTATATCATGCAAAAATCAAATTAAATACTATAAAAATAGTATACGAGCTAGATTGGCAGACTTTTTATTAAAATCTAACTAGTTAACATTTTCATCATGAATTTTAAAGACATTTATTTTAAATAATATGTATTCAATTATACGTTTGTATTACATTAAATACGTAATGAATACCACATAATAATCAACGTGTATGTCAAGTATTTCAGTAATGTAACTTAAAGAAAACCGTTGACATTTTAAACGTAAGCATTCATATTCATATTCATAATTCAATATAATTAAATATTGACAATACTTTGAAAAATGACACTTAATCCTCCATTAAATAATCCTTTTTGCAGCTTGATTTTTTCTTTACGTTGCAGTTGACTTTTAATGTGTAATAATATTAAAAATAAACCCCACAAAATAGGCTTTTCTCCAGTTTACACCCAAAAAGCATGGTTGGCAAAATCACCATTTCATATTATCATAATATCATTCACTTCATTCTATTCATAACCATTTTCTCAAATCACCATTAGGAACAAGATCATGAATAATAGCACCGATCCGAACACCGGTGGGTTCCTCGGCTCAGAGAACATAAGCGGTTTCGGCTATGGCATAGGGATCTCAGTTGGGATGTTGTTACTTATCACAACAATCACTCTAGCTTCTTATTTTTGTAATAGAACAACACAATCCTCACCATCACCTTCAGCCGCATATATACGTAATCAAAGGAATAGTCTAGCTCATGCTCTGGGTCAACCTCAGTCCACCCATTGTGTAGTTGAAGTCGGCATAGATGATGAGACACTTTTGAGTTATCCCACTATGCTATACAAAGATGCAAAGATCAATAAGTGGGATTCGGGCTTCTCGACTTGTTGTTCTATTTGTTTGGGTGATTATAAAGGAAGTGACATGCTTAGGCAACTTCCGGATTGTGGTCACCTTTTTCATGTCAAGTGTGTTGATCCATGGTTGCGGGTGAACCCAACGTGCCCAAATTGTCGTACGTCTCCATTGCCAACACCTTTGTCGACTCCTTTGGCTGAGGTTGTCCCGCTTGCAATGAACAGAAGAAGTTGATTTATTTTTGTCTATTTTGATCAGTTTAGTTCGATTCGTATGGACAGTTTTATGATCATGTTGTGGCCTTGTAAGTTTTACATTTTACTTTATTTATGATACACGTACTGTAGATCATGTAGAATTTTACACTATTGGAAATATTTGGAATGCATACATTTGTTGTATATATTTTACCATTTTTATCTTTTCATTTAGTCTGCTTGATATTCGAAAATTTTCACATTATTTAAGTTTTATTTGAAGTTGTGCAATTTTTGTTGCTAAGCTTGTTTGCAGTCTTTATTTATTTATTTTTTTTGAACGATCAATTTTTA
Organism: Chrysanthemum lavandulifolium; assembly: GCA_022545495.1. Classification (NCBI taxonomy): domain Eukaryota; kingdom Viridiplantae; phylum Streptophyta; class Magnoliopsida; order Asterales; family Asteraceae; genus Chrysanthemum; species Chrysanthemum lavandulifolium. The sequence goes on along the minus strand of CM040245.1, from coordinate 106,344,112 downwards.
TAGAAAGGGCTAGCAAGATGCTAGAGGAACAAACAAGTGAAAATAAGAAATACAACAGCTTAAAGACTAAAGTTACACCAGTGTTGCCAATCAATGTGGCACGATTTAGATCGATTTGATAATGTTTGCAGTCATTAGATTTAAACATTTTAGAAGATGTAATTTGTGTGTTATTGAGAGTAGACAATTTACGATTGGAACGATTTTTATACATATGGGAGTTGCAGATCAAAACCCTTGTAGCCTAGAAATATACATGTGTTTTGATGCTCTCTAAACAAATGGTTATAGGTTTAATATGTTCGTCTCGAATAAGTGTGTGATTTATTTGTGTTGAGTTTTTTTTTTTGGTAAATGGTGCTTTTTTTTAACTTTTGTTTGTAAAAATGGGTTTTTTTTTTTTTCTGTTTTTTTTAATGTGAATATGGGTCTTTCTTTCAATTTTGTGGATAACAAGCCTCTTATTTACTATATCAATTTACAAATTTAACCCTTAACTTATAAAAGATGTTATATATACTAGCTTATATACACTAGCTCTTTATCATATAATACGATTGGTTATTTGGTTATCAATATTAGCTAATATTGGGTTTTGAATTATACTATCGCAAAAAAACTTTCCTAGTGTACTGAACTAATTACTAAGTTAGTGTACATTTTAAGCATGACATCTCTGCAAATCTTACTATCTTATAATGAAGGAAGATTTTTTATTCATTAAATGCATTAAGACACCAAAATTGAAAAATTAAGTAATACAAGTTTTAAAATGTTTACAATTCATTGATGCATAATTAATAAACATTTTTAAAACACTCATTAAATGATAAATAGAAGTATTAAAATAAATAGAAAAGTCGTGCAAACTACTATTTAGTGTAAAACCCTTTCAATGAAAAATACAATTAAAAAACACATTGTACAAACCAAATAAGTTACTAAAAAAAAAAAAAAAAAAAAAAAACACATTAAATAAAATAATACAAACTAATCAAAGTTTCATCAAACTTTTATTATCATTATAGTTCTTAAGCGAACAAACTAATCGATAAAATTATTGTAAAAAATGTATAAATAAAATAAATTATTAGCTAAAAATTTAATTACAACAGTCTGCACAATCGCAACGCGACGTAAGCCTGCTAGTTTAAACGATCCAAAAAGGAATTATAAGTATCTAGTTGATCGAGAGTGATTTAACATTTCATCGACAATATTCAAGTCTTCCCGTCAATAAATCAATAAATCAAAATGCAAATGTTTAATATTCAAAGAAGATAAAACAGAAGCTAGAAAGATTGCACCACATTAACTTACGTAAAAGCACCAATTGTGAACATGGAACTACTGGTATTTTGCTGTCATGTTCAATGCCAATAACTTGAAACTCATATTCAAACAAAATGAATTAAACATCATCTGTAAATATTGTCCAACTTCCGGTTAACACAATACAACTGGCCAATTTTAACCCATACCGAAAAAGACCCAATTTGAAACTCATATAAAAGATTTAACAGATGTTTTCTTCTTTAATTTAATGAATATGTAAAGTTTTATAACAGGGTTAAATATGTAAAGTTTATATCTCCGTCATTCATATTATTAAGCATCAGGTTGATTTTAAGTCTTTTCAACTTTGACGTTGAATATTTTTATTTGTGTTATATAATACTTGATCCAAAGTATATGAATAGAATGAGAGTTTAAATGTATTTTCATTGATATAACTTTCATCAAGTATTACATATAATACTAATAAAAATATTTAAAGTCAAAGTTGACAAAGAAAGACTTAAAAAAATCAAATAGGACAGTAAATATTGACGGAGGTAGTAGTAAATAAAAAGCTTGTGATTCACAAAACTTAAAAAAAACCCATATTTACATTAAAAAAGAAAAAAATAAAAATAAAAAATCTATTTGTATATAGTGCGATTATTTGTCTTTTCTAAAATAGAAAAAATAAAAACATGTCAATATATGCCATTTTATAAATGCTGGCCCAGTTATATATGATCAGAGATGGTAAAGATCAATATAGGCCCAAGAAATTGTCCATTAAAAAAGTAAACAAAGCCTGGCCCAAAGCCTACTAATTACCAAGGTTCACAATATCACAAAATGTGAAATCAACCTCAACATTTCGATACAACATCTTTGGGTGAGAAAAAAACCGAAAAGACCGAATAAACCGAAAATCGAAATCGAACCGAACTAATAACCGAACCGAATTTGCTAAAATCGAACCAAACAAAGTACTAATTCGGTTCTCGGGTTGAATTATGGGTCTAGCGATTTGAGCCGAAAACCAAACCGAAAACCGAATTCATATAAATATATATATTTTTATATATTTATATATTTTTATGTATATTTATATATAAATAAATACTATTAAAAGGTTATCATAATATAATAAAACACTTTTTATGCTTGAAATATATTTTTTTGCTAAATATTTATGTAATTATTAATTTTTCTTAAAAAATAGTGAAATTCGAGTTATTCGGGTCAACCCAAGAACCGAACCGAATTAGAATTCAACCGAACCGAACCGAAAACCGAATTTGAATTTGGTTCGGTTCGGTACTTGGGTTGACCTAAAAAAAAATTTAACCAATTAACCGGCAAGAAACAAACCGAAACCAAACCGGTCAACACCCCTAACAACATCTATGTCTTCCAACATATATGTAACTCATACAATTTCAACCTCAACATTTGAAAGTTGTCTGATATGAAAAGCTGTGATAGTAGTAAGGAACGTAGGCCGTGAATGTGTTTAGTGTTGGTGATTTTGCATCACCGATATTATTTAAGTGTAATGGATTGACTTAGTTGACCAATGTGTAATTGTGATAAATGATCAACAAGTCGAGGTTGTGCGGAGTGCACACTTGTATGACGTTATTATGATTATTATTCGGGGTCGGGCGGCGCCTGTGCAGAGGGGTCGAGGCGGCGGCCGCTGAGGCTCGAGGCGGCGCCCAGGCGCTTATAAGCGCTTTGGCGGTTATAACCGAAAGCGATTTGTTGGTCATAGGATTATATTCTCAAACCGGTTCGGTTTCATAACATACAAAACATATTCGTTCTAATCGAGTTTTATCCGATTTAAGATTTCGGTAGAACCACGAAATACTTCAATCGAAAGTGTTTACGACTCTCGATTCTTGTGATCCAAATTTCTAACAAAGATTGAAGTATTCGTGATCATGACGAGCGGAGAATCTGTGAAGGATATGGCGAGCAAGTTCGATAAGTTGCAAAGTTTGAAGGGCAAGACTTTCGTCATTGGCAAAGAATATGCACTTTCTTCTTACCACCACGAAAGTTGTTATGCGTTCGACTTCGAGTACACCGGTCCGAATGGGATGAGAATGAAACTTTGGATACGACCGGAGAAGAGGATGAAGTGGGAGAACGGCGACTACATATGCGGTGGTCACATTCGAGCGGTATGTCTCGATTCTGTTTGACATCTATCAAAGCGAATCTGCAAAGGCACCGTGGGAGTCCCTAGAATCGAATACATGGCGTAAGATGCTTCTGCAAAGAAGTTTCTTGTGAGTAATTTTATGAATTACAAGATGGTTGATACCAGGCCTGTCATGGAACAATATCATGAGATGTTAAGGATTCTGGGACTGTATACCCAACATAATTTGATGATGGATGAAGCCATCTCGGTTGCAGTTATCATTGATAAACTGCCTCCTTCCTGGAGAGAATTCAAACATGGTTTGAAACATAAAAAGGAAGAGTTAAATTTGGTTCAACTCGGTAGTCATCTACGAATTGAGGAAGGATTACGAAATCAGGAACTTGATAATAATCCTAAAGGAAAGAAGCAAATTGGATCTTCTTCTGTTAACATGGTGAAGGAGATGGAGACAAAAATTCTAACAACAATTTTAACAACAACAAGAACAAAAGAAAGTTCAAAGGTGGGAATGATAAATTTGCCAACAAAAAGGGTACTTTGACTTGTTGGAAATGTAACAAGCTTGGTCATATGAAGAAGGATTGTCGCTCTAAAAGGGCAATAATGGCGTTGGTCCAAGTGGGTCTAAGGATCCTGATAAGCAACAAGGTTATAATTCTGATTTTGTACAGAATTTTGATAATGTTTTACATTATGTTTCTGTAATTTCTGATGCATTTTATATTAAGGATGATGAAGTTGCTTGGTGGGTTGATTCGGGTGCAACAAGTCATGTTTGCAAGGATCTTCGTTGGTTTCAAGTATGTAATCCGATTGAAGATGGCTCATGTGTAAAGATGGGAAACGTTGCAACCGAACCAATCAAAGGAATATGGCGTGTTTTATTAACTTTCACTTCTGGAAAAACTTTATGTTTAGATAATGTATTGTATGTACCCGGGATTCAAAAGAATCTTGTTTACGAAGTGTGTTGAATAAGTTTGGCTACAAACAAGTGTTGAAAAGTGACAAGTATATCTTGTCAAGACATGGTTCATTTGTTGGATTTGGTTATGTATGTAATGGAATGATTAGATTAAATTTGAATTATCCTTTGTTTAATAATTCTGCTTGTTTGGTTACTTCTAGTCATAGCAATAGTTTAAGCAAATCTGAATTATGGCATGCTAGATTAGGACATGTTCATTACAAGAGAATGAAAGATATGTCTAGAATGAGTTTAATACCGGCTTTTGATATGACACCAGAAAGTTGCAAGACTTGTATGTTAACAAAGATCACTAGACATCCTTTTAAGAGTGTTAACGGGGAAAGCAAAGTATTAGATCTCATACATAGTGATTTATGTGATTTTCATGCCAATCCTTCACTAGAACATAATAAGTATGTCATTACTTTTATTGATGATGCTTATAGATATTGTTATGTCTATCTACTGCATGCTAAACATGAAGCTCTAGATAAGTTTAAAATTTATAAACAAGTAGAACTTTAAAGACAAGATTTGATAAAAGTATTTCAGATTGATAGAGGTTGTGAGTATTATGATCCAATTTATTTTCAATCGATTGGAATAATACATCAAACCACGACTCCTTACGCCACAATGAATGGTGTGGTGAAAGAAAGAATATGACTTTAAAGGAAATGGTGAATTCCATGTTATCCTATTACGGACTTAAGTGAAGGGTTTTGGGGTGAGGCTATGTTGTGACTGTTATATTCGAATAGAACTCCAAACAAAAATAGTAAACAAACACCTTATGAAATTTGGACCAAGAAAGTACCAAATTTGACTTATTTGAGGGTTTGGGCGTGAGTACAGTGTAAGACTAAGCGAACCCAAAATGAAAAATCACGGGTGAAAAGGTATAGATTGTATCTTCATTGGGTATCTTGAGCATTCCAAGTGTTATAGGTTTTATGTTATAGAACCTAATGATTATGTGTCGGTGAACTCTACAATAGAGTCAAGAGATGCAATATTTGATGAAGAACGGTTTACGTCTATACCAAGACCAAGAGGTACGATTCATCCATCTTCGAGTAAGATAGTTGAAGATGATGTTGAAGGTACTGATGATGTACTTGGTCCATCTGTTCCTAGAAAAAGCACTAGGACAAGAAAAGCTAAGTCTTTTAGGTATGATTTTCAACTTTATTTAGTTAAAGGTACAAGAGATACTACTTTATCTCAACGTGAATATTGCCTCATTATTGAGGAGGATCCAAGGACTTTGGTGAAGCAATGGCTTAAGGATGTTGCTTTACGGAAGAAGCAATTCAAAGTGAGATTGATTCCATCATGCAAATGATACTTGGGAAGTCAGCGATTTGCCTCCTGGATGCAAACCATTAGGAAGTAAATGGATCCTTAAAAGGAATATGAAAGTGGATGGAAGCATAGACAAATATAAAGCCAGATTGGTTATCTAAGGCTTTAGACAAAAGGAAGGAATTGACTTCTTTGATACTTATGCTCCTGTTGCTAGAATTTCCACTATTAGATTGTTGTTGGCTCTTGCAGCTATACATGATCTAGTTATTCACCAAATGGATGTGAAAATTGTATTCTTAAATGGTGATTTGGATGAGGAAATTTACATGAAACAACCTGAAGGGTTTGTGATGCTGGGACATGAAAACAAGGTATGTAAATTGAAGAAATCATTGTATGGTGCAAACAAGCACCAAAACAATGACATCAAAAGTTTGATGATGTGGTCTTGTCTAATGGTTTTTCTTTAAACAAAGGCGACAAGTGTGTGTATAGTAAATTTGATGCTTCCGTAAAGGAATTATAATTTGCTTATATGTGGATGACATGTTGATCTTTGATGTGACCAAGATCAAGTTGATAAGACAAAATTCTTGTCATCTAATTTTGATATGAAAGATGCGGGGAGGTGAGGTGATCCTTGGTATTAGAATCAAACGAGGAAACAATTGTATCTATGTTTCTCGATCACATTATATTGAGAAGATCTTGACAAAGTTTAACTTTGTTAATTGTTCTCTGTTTATACTCGATAGATCCTCTTGTGAAGTTTCACCCTAATAAAGGAACTCGGTGTCTCATTAGAATAATCTAGAGCTATTGGATGTCTTATGTATGCCATGATTAGCACTAGACGGATATAGCTTTTGTTGTAGGAAGCTCGGTGGGTACACTAGCAATCCTAATGCTCTACATTGGCAAGCTCTGGGTCGAGTATTTCAGTATTTAAAAGGAACCATGGATTATGGTTTGACTTATAGTGGTTATCCTTCTGTTTTAGAAGGTTATTCCAATGCCAGTTGGATTAATAATATGTAGGATCACTCGTCTACGAGTGGTTGGGTATTCCTTCTTTGAGGAGGTACTATTTCTTGGGCTTTAAAGAAACAGACTTGTATTACAAACTCAACTATGGTTTCTAAATTTGTTGTTTTAGCTGCAGCAGGTAATGAAGCTGAGTGGCTGAGGAATTTGGTTTATGAAATTCCTTTATGGCCTAAACCGATATCTACCATTTCTATCAGATGTGATAGTGCTGCTACCTTGGCTAGGGCTTATAGTCAAGTATATAATGGCAAGTCTAGACACCTAGGTGTTAGACATAGCATGATTCGTGAGCTTATCATGAATGGTGTGATATCTGTGGAGTTTGTAAGAACTCAACTGAATTTAGCCGACCATTTAACCAAAGGGTTAGCAAGAGATCTCGTACGCAAGGCGGCTATTGGGATGGGTTTAAAGTCCACCTAATTAAATCCTTGTATCAAGATACCCTATTCCCATCTAACGTAATGTTAAATGCTGAATTCAATGAGGAAAGCTTGATATATTTGGATTGGAACACATAATTACATCATCCCACGATATGTGTTCAGAACTGCAAGATAAAGGAGGTTGAAATTATATTTCTTAATAGTTTTTTGACAAATTGCATGTGCAGGTGCAAGAGTAAAGAACCACCTATATAAGCATGAAGTTTAGCTGCTTCAAGAAGCTTAGGACTTGGCTTTGATATGCTTATTGAAGGATAAGACACAAGCTAGTAAAATATAGTGTCAAGTAGAACATGTGAATGTGTAAACTGTTGTGTATATTATCTTCATGTATTCACTATGAATAGACCGATTTCAATCCTTAGTGACACTCTTATATTCGAATATTTGGAATGCTAATGTACATGTGAAATTCAATCGTCTCGACATTTCATTTATGCATCAGTTTGTTGTTTGTTATGAGTTTGTTTTAAGTTAATCAAGATTACACTCAAATAGGGGAGGATTGTTGGTGATTTTACATCACCGATATTATTTAAGTGTAATGGATTAACTTAGTTGACCAATGTGTAATTGTGATAAATGATCAACAAGTCGGGGTTGTGCGGAGTGCACACTTGTATGACGTTATTATGATTATTATTCGGGGCGAAGCCCGAATGACAGTCCGGCGGCGCCCTGTCTGAGTCAGGGGCGGCAACCCTGGCAGCTTCTAAATGCTTTGGCGATTATAACCGAAAGGCGATTTGTTGGTCATAGGATTATATTCTCAAACTGTTCGGTTTCATAACATACACAACATATTTACGTTCTAAATCGAGTTTTATCCGATTTAAGATTTCGGTAGAACCAAAAATACTTCAATCTGAAAATGTTTACACGACTCTCAGATTACTGTGATTCAAATTTCCTAACATTTAGTGCGACTGTATTCTAGTATTTACAGAGTCTCTCTTCAAAAAGAGAGTTGTATGTGCATAAAATAGGAGCTCATTATATCGACAACATCTTATATTATACGTGTTTTATATGCATAAGAATAAAATCGTGCAATGGTCGTCTTTCAAAGTACTTACAATTAACTTTTATGCATGACAACTGAAAATGGTTGGAACTCCGATATCGTGAGACTTATATATATAGGACGACGTCCACTTTACTTATAACCAAAAGGGGAGACCCATCAATGAGAACAACCCAAGTTAACATCAGACACGATAAAGTCGTTACACAGTTTCTATGTTTTCGCTAGTTTAGTCCACTATTACAAGTTCAAGTTGCAACATGAGTTGTTGTAATTTATAAAGGCAATGTTTGTGGTTTTAAGAGGAAACCATTCACAATTCTTGAATACACTGATATAGTTGTAATTTATATATGAAACTCAAATTAGCATATGGACGGATGGGAGATAATATGCTGTCTTTTTGGCAATATATACATGTTGTAACTTGAAAATAAGTTTGCTAACATTTTGCATTTTCGACATGATATCGATCATTAAGTCGGTTCTTGGTAATCTCCCCACCCTCTACATGTCTATTTACATGATGCATGTCTCTATTCGTAAGAAGCACGAGTCATTGCACAATAACTTCTTCATAAGAGGTGATCTAGAGGATAAAAAGATGACTTGGGTTAAATGGAATAGGTGTCTTGCGTGTAAGAAGGAAGGCGGTCTCGGTATTGGCAGTATTCTCGGGCTTAATATTGGGCTTTTGTTTAAGTGGATTTGGAGGTTTTTAAATAATCCTTCTGACCTCTGGGCTCGTGTCATTCAGTGTATATACGGCCTCTATGGGGGCATCAATGTTGCTCCTAACAGCAGCCACAAACGTAGCTCTTGGGGGTCCAATTCGTCGATTAATAGTCTCAAGCAGAAAGGTATTGACCTTAATTCCTTATGCTCTCGCAAGATTGGTAATGGGGTTGGTTCTTGGTTTTGGGATGACATCTGGTGCGGGGAACAACCTCTAAAGGTGATGTTTCCTCGTATTTACCTTCTTGATTCTACTAAAAGCGGCACCATTGTTGATCGAGTTTGCGTGCTCGATTGGACATCGGTTCTAAGGCTTAACCTGAGAGGTGGTGTGGGGTCATTTCAGTTTAATGATTTAAAGACTGCTATCAGGAATATTAGACTTACGGATCAATGTGATTCTTGGCAGTGGTTATTAGATGCTTATGCGGGTTTTTCAGTTGCCTCAGCTCGCTCCCTGGTAGACTCTCACACCTTGGATACGGACATCGTAGCTACTCGTTGGAATCGAAGTATCCCTATCAAAGTCTGTGTGTGTTCTTTGGAGATTGAATCTCAATAAACTCCCGTCTAGGATTAATTTAGATAGAAGAGGTATTGAGGTCGGTTTGATTCTGTGTCCCTCTTGTCTTAACGATATTGAGACGGTTAATCACTCTTTTTTCAATGGTGCGATGAGGGCTCTTCTAGCTAAATGGTGGGAGTTGGATATCCTGGTTTGTGGCAATATTGCAGAGTGGTATGATTGGCTCGACTCTTTGCGTGTTTCCTCCAAGGTTCATTTGTTTCTTGAAGGGATGCGGGGACTCTCATGTGGTACATTGGAACTTTCGCAACCTGTCGATCTTTTCTAGTTACCCTCCAAAAAAGGCGATGCTTTGGGACTCCATAGTCTCTCAATCTTTTTTTGTAGGATTTCATCTAGAAATCCTAGGTGTAATATGTGGAAAACTAGAAGGGGGTGGGGTTGAATAGTTTTGCCGATTTTAAGTTAGTTTCAAAAACTTTAGATTCGTTAATATGTGAGATCTTATGGATGTAGAGAAAGTATAGATCTAATGATAAAGCAAGTAAATAAAGTAAAGCTAAGGGATAGAAATGACACAACCGATTTATAGTGGTTCGGCTAAAAGGACACCTTCCTTGCCCTACTCCACTCCCCGAGTCACCTACTCGAGAGTTCAAGCACTATGTCAACAAACTCCTTCACTTGGCGGAGAAGCCTTCACAACGTTGCTTACACCTTTTTCCGGTACAAAGCCAAATACCGAGTCCGTAACACGGTGGACCAAACCAACACGACTATTACACAACAAATATGTGAAATATCAAATACAAGATCTTTGCTACAGAAATCTTGCGGAGTGACAAATCAATCAAGGACCCCTTGCTTGGATGACTTGTAGAATGCTCGTACTCTCGCCTTAGAGAAGGACCTATATGAGAATCACAATAGAAAGAAAAAATAACAACTCTCTAGATCAAGTGATCTATATGTTAGAGAGAATGAGAGTGTTTGAGAGATTTTGTGTAAGAGGGTAAGTTAGAATGAAGAAATGGCTCTCTATTTATAGGCAATTTCGTCATTGTTCCCGGATCCCACGGATCCCTCCCACTGGGATCCGCCTAGTGTAATCCTAGGGATCCGTGGACGCCCTCTTTGCCCATGGGTTTTTGGTTATGGGTCATGGGTTATGGGTTGGTCCATGGTTTTCTTGGATTCAATGTATCTAAAGTATACATTGTATCTAGCCAACTTAGGTATGGGTTATGATCCATGGGTTATGGTCCATGGGTTGTGGTTTTTACCCATCCTAATAAACTATTACAACAAATGATTAATTACAACATTTTGTATTAAATGGTCAGATGTAAATGCTTTACAAAAATAACATGTATCCTTATAATTGTACTTAAGATAACATTATATTTGTTATCAACAAAACACAAAGAAATCGCAAAATATTAATAAACGCTTTTACGGTTTATTTGTATTAACAATCTCCCCTTTTGTTGATGACAAAACATAATGTTATGATGAGTAAAACTTAAGAATAGATGTATGTTTTGAAAGCCCTTAAGTTTTACTTCTTCTCCTCTTTTGTCGAAACAAAAGTTAACCCTTCAAGAAATAAAAGTGTGGAAAAATTAGTCCACGTATTGCTTACTCCCTCGACGGTAGCTCCCCTTGTTTGGGGCCAAGTGAAGAAAAATAAAAAATCTAACAAAGAGCTTATGTAATCTTGTGATTGACAAGAATTAAGATTGGGAGCCAAGGTATGTAAACAAGGCCTTGTAATAAAACAACAAAGTGTAGTGGTATTTATGCCAACAAGCATGTAAAAAGAAGAACAAGACTTGTTCTTGAAAATGACTTAAAAAGAAAAAGTACTAAAAATAGAAAATAGTAATAATGATTCCTTCCATGCTTGCATAAGGTTATGGATGGAGGTTTGGATGAGTAATGGTATTGATGCGATCAAGAATGAGGTTGAGTATGAATCGCATATCTTCCCTAACTTCTATTGCAATTTCCCTTGTGGATTGGCAATGTTCACAATGTAAGTGATGTGGGTAATGAGTGCGAAATCTTCCGGTTGTTTTGATTTGTGAGTTGCGGAAGTTGTGGTGGAAAAATAGGAAAATATGGATCAAAGTCCGAATGATTGAAGTGGTGGTGGAAAAGAACCTAGATGTTCTTGTAGTTTAATGGGAGCTAAAGATGGTGATGTTTCAAGATCATTGAATAATGTGTTTGGAGAAGTTGGAGGTGTCAAAAAGGCTAATTCTTTTTGCTTTGGTTGTTGAGATCTTGTTGGAGTCGTAAGGAGTTCCAAAAGAGTGATTTTAGGTGGTGAGTGATTTGGTGATGAAGTTGGTGTACTCGTTGGTGATGAAGGAGGTGCTATAATGGAAGCATCTTGTGGTGAGTTAGTTGATGGTGATGAGCCATATGATGATGGTTTTCCTAAGCAACAAGATTGGATTTAATCCGCATGGATATCCTAGAGTTTGATTTTGGTATTTTGGAAGGTGGAAGTACAAAGGTTTGGGTTTCATGAAGATGATTGTTTGTACTAAGTGATTCATCTAAAGAGTTTGTGAATGACATGGTGTAGTTTGTTTGTGAAGATGAGATGAATTATGCAAGCATTTTGGGAGTTCTATATAGAGAAAACAAAGCATTGTAATGAATGCTTGATCCAAAATGGATTAAAATCTAATGATTAGATATGAATTTAAGGCATGTGATCATGAGAACACAAGCATTAAAGAGCATACTCCAAAAAATAAAACAAATGTGGATTTTAATCCAAAGAGAAAAATAGAAGGTAAAACAGTTTTGCTCCTCACTGATCCCACGGATCCTTCCTTGAGGGATCCGTCCAAAGATGAAGGTGGATCCGTGGGTCCGTGATCAGCATCACAAAAATTTTCTTTGAAAATATTTTTGCCTAGTGTGCTTATATGCAAACCATTTGGAGTTGCGCTTATCTCGACTCCTAATAATAAAAGAAAATAAACTAGAAGTGAAAAAGCATACTATTATATGAGATAACCCGAAAACACATATTTAGTACTTTGAGTACGTAATTTAGTGTTACCAATGCTCTAATTCATTGTGGCTTAATGAATGTACCCGAAACACATATTAGTTATGTGTCCCTTTAGCATTCAAAAGACACGAGATGCAATGAAAACGGGTTTTACGTTGTATTAATCATGAAAAAGCGATTTGTCCTAGACGTGAGAAATTGCTTTTGTGTAATTGATACGGGAAGGAGTATCATTTTAGAAAGCATTTTTTGAAATACAAACGTTTTATCCTTTTGAAAGAAGGATTTGTATGTAACTCGTACTTATTTTAAAAGAAAATAAGGAAATTATAAGTGGAAAACTTATCTTCGGTTTTGAAAATTCCCGTATTGTTTGTGATTTGTACGTGAAATAGAGATCCTAGACTCGAAAGAAGAAGGCTAGTGTTTACATACCTTGTGGAGTCAAAAGTGTTACGACGCTTGTTCCATGAGACCAAGACCAAGACGGTAGAGTTGAATTGTTCCCGCTCAACGGTTTGGTGAGGACGCCGGCTATGTTATCTTCGGATGCTAGCTTCTCAATAGAGATGTTCCCTTTGAACATTATCTCTTAGAAGTGACGACTAATCTCTATATGCTTTGTGCGAGAATGCACACCGATTCTTGCTTAGGTCGATGACACCTTTGTTGTCACATAGGATGGCTATGTCACTTAGATGAATGTCGTAGTCAACTAACGCTTTTTTCATCCATAGTACTTGTTGGCATGCTTTGCGGCGGAGACGATTCGGCTTCTAGTTGTTGATATTGCTAGTGCCGCTTGTTTCTTAGAAAACCAAAATGTTAAACAACATCCCATGAAAGTACATACCCCACTTGTACTTTTTCTATCAACGAATCACCGCATGGTCGAATCTGATATACAATTGTTTCTACTCTCGTGCCTTAGGATACCATAATCCTAATTGTGTTGTACCTTAATGTATCTAAATATCCTTTATACACTTCTAGGTGTGATGTTTTAGGTCTTCTTTAAACCTAGCACATAAGCAAATACTAAACATGATATCCGCCTACTTGCCGTGAGGTAGAGAAGACTACCTATCATGCCACGATATTTAGTATTATCATGGATTCGCTGCCTTCATCTTTTGTGAGTTTGGTGTCGGATGACATTGGTGTTGTAATAGGTTTCACTCTTTTAGACCTAATTTCTTTAACATCTCATTTATGTATTTAGATTGATTAAAGAAGATACCATCTTCTACTTGTTTGATTTGTAGACCAAGAAAGAAACTAAGTTCTCCCATCATACTCATTTCGAACTCGCCATGCATGATTTTAGAGAATCATCACACATGTCTTAACAAGTGGATCCAATATAATATCATCTACATATTTGCACTATGATTATATGTGACTCTTTTCTTAGTAAAAGTGTGTTGTCAACTAACCCCATGGTATAGTTTATAAGGTTTTAAAAGGTACCATTTTGAGGGTCTTTAAGTCCTTATTTGATCACTTTGTATCCGCGTATTGCTTAATATCGCTCCTTTTCACTTTTAGGTCTCGTGAAGGCAAATGTGGAATGGCACTTATTTGACCGAAAGGCGATTATATGAAGAAATGGCCAAAGTCGAAATCAAGGCACCACAGCTGTCGAATGTAGCGCGCATTTACGCGTCAAAAGTTATTATGACGCCGTCCCAAAATTATTGTGACGGGTCGTAACTCAAAACTCGTGTTTTCAAGAGACGGCGCCTGGTGGTGAAGAGTAGGCCGCCGCTACTCGTGACGGCCTAGATGCGATCCGCACGACGCCGTAATCAAGAGGACGGCGCACACGGACATAAGGTGACGCCGTCGCAAGGTTAACGCGCCAAGACGAAACCCTAATGAGGGCGACACGACGACGCCACTAAACAAAAAGGTGACGCCGCCGCAATTGTAATCTTATATATAGAATCCAATTTTTCGCCTTTGGGTGGAGAGTCTTGGAGTAAAACCTAAAACCGAACCTAAGGTGTCTTGTACAGATTTTAGGTTTTTAACCCTATCTTACACCAAGATAAGTCTTTACTTCATTAATTCAATTATGTCTTTGATTATTTGTGTGTATGCTTGCATGTTCTCCATGTCCGGCTAATTTATTTGTGTGTTTGCTTAGAAGTATGAAGCTTAATTATTAAATATTGATTGGTTGTTTCATCTTAGTTGATTTATGATCTAGTAATGCGATAGGTCATCCGTTGTGCACTTAATGCTTGATTCATCTTTGTGAACCATAGAGTATAATTACTCGAGTGATTGTAGTCTAAACCATCCAAGAGCGCCTTAGAGTAGGAGTCTATAATCTCTAGTGGGTTTGTAGACGAGACCTTTGGTAAGTTCAAAGAGTTAGAGAAACGATACCCCGCAACTTTAGACACACAACGCAACTAGAATAAGGCGTGACACTCAACCATCAATAGGAGATAATTAGGAGTAATACAAACTAAGTAAACACATCTTTAAACTATCATACGAGCACACATTAATTAGACATAGACTCACAACCTTAGTGTAGATAATTAGATAATAGTAGAGTAATCGGTAGAAATACCAACCCCCAAATCCAATACCCGAGATTCAGACTTTCCATTTTCATAAAATATAAAAGATAAAAAATAATCTTCCTCAACCGTAACCTTAGCGTAGTAACTCCCTACTAGCATTCCTATTCCCTAGAGAACGATATCAATACCCGTGGCTTACCCTAATTACTACACTACAACGATTAGGTTCATCGCTTAGGTGTTATAAAACTTGCTCAAGAAAAGGAAGTTCCTTTGACCCGAACGACGCGTGTAGCGCATCAAGTTTTTGCGCACGGGAATAGAATAGCTAGTTAGTAGTCCACCTCGCTTAGGTTTCTTTGCTTGATTCCTATCAAGTAAACTTTTTCTCATTTTAGATTTCTCTTAGTCTATCCCCTTCTTCGTAACCTTTGTTCGTGAACCCCATCACTTTTCATCATGGAAGTGATAACCCACTACCATTCATCAACATACCACTGAATGACCCACCAAGAGTCTGCACTCTTGGTGAATACTCGAGACCAAGCCACTTAGGCTATAGGAACACCATTGAGCTTCCCGACTAAGCCCAAACTACGCCCCGCGATCCGACACCATCCGTTGGTGCAAAACGGATGTGATTCCATGGACTTCGTTCAAGATCCAAATCAAAGATCTCGAGGGATTTCTCAAAATCGCCGATTCCATCGACCTTGATGCTACTACTCGGGAGACCACGCTACCGCTGCCTCTTCCACCTCTCTACGGACCAAGCTAGTAATTGGCTTGAGCGACTTCACGGCCCATCTCAAGTCGGGATGATCTTACCTCTCGCTTCCTTGCTCAATTTTTCCCACCGGGAGAACCACTAAGCTTAGAATGACATCTTGATGTTTCAACAACGCCAAGGTGAATCTCTCTACGAAGCGCGGATCCGATTCAAGGACTTACTATAAAGTCCCTCATCACGGCATTGATCTTGGCTTCAAGTCCAAATCTTTATGATCATATCAACTTTCCCACTAAGCGATCCATTGACCAAGCGGCGGTGGAAAACTTAGTGATCTCACCGCAAGAATCATGGGAAATAATAGAGGACCTTGCCTCTATGACAACGAAAGTCGATGACCCCGTGAGCCGCCCAAAACCGCCAAGGCAATCTCCTTACCTCCTCCCGATCGTAGGATGATCGAACTTGAAGATCGTGTTAAATTCCTCATGAGTTCCTACGAAATCCTAAGTCTTCACACCATGTGAACAAAGCTTCTCTTCGTGTGAGCCGCTTTGTGATCCTCATAACACGCAAGCATAGCACCCGATCCCCGAACACGCTTCGCTGACTACGCATCCTCGCAGACATGGAGCGGAGGAAGATTCCCTACAACACCCGGACCTAGGAATTTCAATGAAACCCGTGAAGCATGGAAAAACAAGCCTGACTTTTATTGGGGACAAACCAAAGAATTCACTTCTAATGATTTCTCATGGCCCCCACCTAACGGTCCTAACCAACAAAACATCAAGGAATGTTGCAAAACTTAGTTGCATCCCAAGAAACCCAAATGGCTAAGCTCCTGACCGCTTTTAATAATCAATGCCGAGATGGATAGGAAAATAGACAACCTTTGAAAGCCATAGCTAGTGATAAGAAGGTTAGTGCTATCTCAACTCCCGAGCCTTCGTGCATAGAGATTAAGGATCCAAGCAAGCTAAAGTATGTCCAATTCACAATACCATCGCCTTAGTTGAACCCGATGAAACAAATGACGAAGAGGACTATACACTAGTGGATGAGGAAATACCGAGGAAGTAGATGAAGTAGACATTGACTATTTCGACAAATTTCCTACGGAAGAAGAACTATCTCGCCACCCTCACTTAGTGCGTGACCTCCGTCACATGTATGTTAGAAAAGTCCTCAATTAAGTTTGGGAACCCGTGGAATCTTAACATACCATGTGTCATAGGACACCTTTTGTGGCAAAAGCTACATTGATCGCAAGTCCCCAATCAACATAATGACTAGCATCTACTACAATTGATATTGAAGAAGCTTATTCCAACTAGGCAAGACCCCAATGATCCTAATGTTAGTTGCAATTTTCTTGGCAGAGTTAAGGGATTGCCTGCTTATGTAGGTAGTTTCACATTTCCTACGGATTTCATGATTGTGGATGATATTAGCACACCCATAGACCCTAGCTTGTCCCATGTTATTCTAGGAAAACCTTTCATAGAAAGCACCGAATGACCTATGACCCCTCATTAGAGTAAAAGCGATTCAAGAATAAGACCGATGACATAGCTTACCAAATGCCGCTTAAGATTGAGAAGTTTTCATCACTCTAATGATGAAAAGGAACTTAAACTATCGGTCTATTATAGGAATGATGAGGATAGGGAGAAAGGTGTTGATTATGTTATGGTTAAGATTTTCGGATTCTACAAGGATTGCTTGAGCCTAGGACCGAATACAGGACCGAATGGGGAGAGGATGAACTCTTAGAAGCGCATTTTAGGGCACTTCTACAACATGGAATCCCCTATTAGAGGTCAGCCAAGAGGACGGTGGTGAGAAAACGAGAGTACGACTACGAGTCTAGCTACAAGACTCTTAAATAAAGAAAAGCGCTTCGGGAGGCAACCCATGCTTAATTGTTTGCTTGTTAGTGTCATATATCTTTTATTAATTGTTTATCCTCATGTTTAAATTTGTAAAATGCTTTATTTTGTTTTTAACCTCGCCTTAATTGCATATAAAGGTATTTTACATAAGGGATAAGTGTAGGAGGATTACACACGCCAAAAGAAACGTAAACATGAGAATAACAATTAACTAAAAGATATATATGTTTGTTTGTTCGAGTCAAATGCTTGTATCGAGTCATAATGGATGTTTTGCGTAGATTTTTCCGCATTCTAAAGATGTAAAATTTTCCGCAATTTTTCCGTAAAATCGCACCGCTTTTGTCAGATAACCGACGGCGTCAGATTGCAACCGACGGCGCCGAAGGAGTAAAACATCGATTACTTTTTCTCGCTTTTCTCGAAAGCTACTTATAAATTTTGGAATTTTCCAGTCTTAATTTTCTTAGAAATTCGTAAACATCCATTCCACAAGCATTATATCCTAGTTTAAATCGAGTCTTATATATATTATTACCGATTTTACGCCAAGGTTTCGCTTTGTTTTCTTCAAGTGTGCAGTTTAGTTTGTCAAGAAGAAGTTACATAAGATTGGAAGGAGCTTTTCACGCAATAATTCTTCTTGAAAAGAATTTAACCACCACTTTACACGGATCCTACCGAGCTAATCGGGAGTATTAGTTTTTCGCTTTTAATTACCTTCTTTATCATATCTTTGATATTTTCGGGAACATTGGGGACAATGTTCGCTTTAAGTAGGGAGGAAAATAAACGGAACTTTGAAACTATGCTTATCCTTGACTATTTGCTTTGTCTAATTGCATTTGTGTAATAAACCATGAGAAAATATCGTTAGGTAATTTTGGCACCAAATTTAAAATTTTTATGACATATAGGAGTGGGCCATTAGTCTTAACAAAAGCTGCCTCACTGGATAGGAAGTTATGTGACTAGCACAAAACCCTTACCACCCAAATTCCACCCCAAAATGCGAGGATCGCCTTAGATTAGAGGAATAAAAGCATTCATCTTTAATGCTTAGAGTGTGAACCTAGAGTATATTAGATTCCGTAACTTGTTTTGTGATGCATTCCGAGATCGCAAGTGAGGCTACACTTGTGTAGTTAGGAATAACTAAATGATAAGAGGCATTAGGATAACCCTTGTTTGACAATTGTAATATAATTACTTCTTCCACATCCGCTGAGTAATTCCCCACACCCTTTTGCGTTGTACTCATTTTTAGTACACGATACCCCTAGTTAACCCCTCGTAGCCTATCCTTTTCATGGCTCGTGATATTTCGTTTTTCCTAATATCAATGAAGAGCATTGTTTACACCCCACCCCCAAATATACACCCAAATCGCTTTAGCCTACCCCTTATGCACTCACTTTTAGTGCAGATGTTTGTTATCACCCCAAACCCTTAGTTCAATTATCTAGTTGCTTGCATAAGTTGCTAAGTCGAGTCATATCCTTTGTATACAGCTTTGGGACGATTGGGATTCATGGAAAAGTTAAAGTTTATGAAATAACGGAAGGGAACGTTAAATTCAAATTCCCTTTGTTTATGTAATAATGTACCCCAAGTGTTTTGATCTTTTCAAATCGGGTCAAATTAGTGTTAGAGTAATAAAACTCAAGTGTAGGGATATGCATATAAATCCCTAGTATTTTGATGTTATCTTAGAGGATGGTAGAGTAAAAGTAAAAGATGAAAAAAAAAAAAAAAAAAAAAAAAAACATACGGGCTACCATCCCACATCTATCCTTTAAATTTATGTTTATTTATTTCGCTTATCTAGAGTTTAGAGTGTCGAGTCTGGCTTAGCAACGCCATTCTTCATATGCGCTAACATAAAGATTTTTGACTTGCCACCACTAAATAGCCTATCCCACCAAACCCTTATTTCTACCGTAAGCCTAACGTTACAACCCTTTAAAGACCTCTTGATAGTCTTTCCTAGGTGCTTACGCCAAAGCGATGGAGGTTTGATCTATTTTCAAGCCTATGGTAATCTATGTACTAGGACCGTTAATGAGTGTTTATCTTCCATTTCCTTTTTGTTATGTTTCATATATACACCCGAGAGATGAGTATCCAAACACCCCATGTGAGGTGCTAGTATGTATTTCCGTGCTTGTTATGACTTTTATGGGCTTATATGTGTTGTGGACCGCTTTGAATTAATGCCGAATGACCCTAACTTATAAATTAATCACAGAAGCACATTTGCTTGAGGACAAGCAAATAACAAGTGTAGGGATATTTGATAAGGTTTTAAAAGGTACCATTTTGAGGGTCGCTTAAGTCCTTATTTGATCACTTTTGTATCCGTTATTGCTTAATATCGCCCTTTCACTTTTTAGGTCTCGTGAAGGCAAATGTCGGAATGGCACTTATTTGGACGAAAGGCGCGATTATATGAAGAAATGGCCAAAGTCGAAATCAAGGCACTCACAGCCTGTCGAATGTAGAAGCGACGGCCAAAAGTTATTTATGACGACGTCCCAAAATAATTGTGACGGTCGAACTCAAAACTCGTGTTTTCAGAGACGGCGCTCTAGTGGTGAAAGAGGCCGTCGCTACTCAGACGGGTTTAGATGCGATCCGCACGACGCCGAATCAAGAGGACGGCCACGGACATAAGGTGACGCCGCCGCAAGGTTAACGCCAAGACGAAACCCCAATGAGTGGCGACACGACGATCGCCACTAAACAAAAAGGTGACGCCGCCGCAATTGTAATCTTATATAGAATCCGAATTTTTCGCCTTGGGTGGAGAGTCTTTGGAGTAAAACCTAAAACCGAACCTAAGGTGTCTTGTACAAGATTTTAGGTTTTTAACCCTATCTTACACCAAGATAAGTCTTTACTTCATTAATTCAATTATGTCTTTGATTATTTGTGTATGCTTGCATGTTCTCCATGTCCGCTAATTTATTTGTGTGTTTGCTTAGGAAGTATGAAACTTAATTATTAAATATTGATTGGTTGTTTCTTATCTTAGTTGATTTATGATCTAGTAATGCGATAGGTCATCCGTTGTGCACTTAATGCTTGATTCATCTTTGTGAACCATAGAGTATAATTACCTGAGTGATTGTAGTCTAAACCATCCGAATAAGGCGTGACACTCAACCATCAATAGGAATAAGGCGTGACACTCAACCATCAATAGGAGATAATTAAGGAGTAATACAAACTAAGTAAACACATCTTTAAACTATCATACGAGCACACATTAATTAGACATAGACTCCCACAACCTTAGTGTAGATAATTAGATAATAGTAGAGTAATCGTAGAAATACCAACCCCCAAATCCAATACCCGAGATTCGACTTTCCATTTTCATAAAATATAAAAAGATAAAAAATAATCTTCTCAACCTTAACCTTAGCGTAGTAACTCCCTACTAGCATTCCTATTCCCTAGAGAACGATATCAATACCCGTGGCTTACCCTAATTACTACACTACAACGATTAGGTTCAACGCCTAGGTGTTATAAAACTTGCTCAAGAAAAGGAAGTTCCTTTGACCCCGAACCACGCGTGTAGCGTTATCAATAGTTGTGTTTAATTAAAAATGACTTGAGTCTATCATACCAAGCTTTGGATCTTGTTTAAGACCATAAAGGGCTTTCTTTAATTTATACACATGTTTGGGTTTTCAAAATCGATGAAGTCTTGAGGTTGAGCTACATATACTTCTTCATTAATGAAACCATTTAGAAAATCGCTGACATCCATTTGATAAAGCTTTAGATCATTAGCACAAGCATATGCAAGAAGTATTCTTATAGACTCTAATCTAGCCACGGGGCATAGGTCTCATCAAAGTCTATTCCTTCTTGTTGGTTATACCCTTGGGCAACGAGTCTAGCCTTGTTCCTATACACTACCCATTTGCATCTAATTTGTTTTATAAACCCATTTGGTTCCTATTATGGTTTGATTACTAGGTGGAGGGACAAGTGTCCAAACATCATTAGAAACAAATTGATTTAATTCTTCTTGCATAGCCATTACCCAACTCTCATCTTTAATTGCTTCTTGTGTATTCTTAGGTTCTATGGTTGAAACGAAACAAAACAAGCTACTTTGGTTTTGAACTTGAGACCTTAATTTTCTTTCGTTTAGCTTTCCTATGACCTTATCTACGGGGTGATCTTTGGACTCTTTAATGTTTATGACTTCATCATTTAAAGGTTCTTCTTCTTCATTTATCTTTTTCTTTATTACTATAGCTTCACTTTCTACAATCTCGCCATCGACAAGAGGTGGAGAGGGTTTGGGTGGACTTTCATCAAATTTTATATTTAATGACTCTTCTACCTTCATTGTTTCTTTGTTTAATATGACGTAAGCTTTGCTATTTGGAGAGTAACCTAGAAAGATACCTTTGGTTGATTTAGGATCAAATTTTGTAAGGTAATCTTTAGTGTTAAGAATAAAACATTGATAAGGTTTTAAACTTTGATAGGTACCATTTATGAGGGTCGTTTTTAGCTTTATGACTAGAGTCCTTATTTGATCACTTTTGTATCCGTTATTGCTTAATATCGTATCATCCATAGAGGTAAGACCTTTTCACTTTTCATTTAGGTCTCTTATTGAAGGCAAAATGCCGGAATGGCACTTATTTGGACGAAAAGGCGCGAATATATGAAGAAATGGCCAAAGTCAAAATCGAGACACTCACAACTTTCGAAATAGAAGGCGACGGCCGCTAAAGCAATCACGCCGTCCGAAAATTGTTGTGACGGCTCGTAACCCAAAACTCAGATTTTCAAGCGACGACGCCCGCTTGTAAAAGAGTAGGCCGTCGCTACTCGCACGGCCTAGATGCAATCCAGACGACGCCGGTCAAGAGGACGGCGCCACGGACATAAGGTGACGCCGCCGCAAGGTTAACGCGCCAAGACGAAACCCTAATGACGGCGACACGACGGCGCCACGAAACATAAGGTGACGCCGCATATGTAATCTTATATATAGAATCCGAATTTTTCGCTTTTGAGGAGAGTCTTTTGGAGTGAAAACCTAAAACCGAACCTAAGGTGTCTTGTACAAGATTTTAGGGTTTTAAACCCTATCTTACATCAAGATAAGTATTTACTTCATTAATTCAATTATGTCTTTGATTATTTGTGTGTATGCTTGCATGTTCTCCATGTCCCGCTAATTTATTTGTGTGTTTGCTTAGGAAGTATGAAACTTAATTATTGAATATTGATTGGTTGTTTCTTATCTTAGTTGATTAATGATCTAGTAATGCGATAGGTCATTCGTTGTGTACTTAATGCTTGATTCATCTTTGTGAACCTTAGAATATAATTACCCGAGTAGTTGTAGGCTAAACCATCCAAAGAGTGCCTTAGAGTAAGAGTTTATCATCCCTAGTGGGTTTGTAGACGAGACCCTTTGGTAAGTTCAAAGAGTTGGGAGAAACGACACCCTACAACTTTAGACACACAACGCAACTAAGAATAAGGACGTGACAACTCAACCATCAATAGGAGATAATTAAGGAGTAATACAACCTAAGTAAACACATCTTTAAACTATCATACGAGCACACATTAATTAGACATAGACTCCCACAACCTTAGTTTAGATAATTAGATAATAGTAGAGTAATCGGTAGAAATACCAACCCCCAAATCCAATACCCGAGATTCGTACCTTTCCATTTCATAAAATATAAAAATACAAAAATAATCTTCCTCAACCTTAACCTTAGCGTAGTAACTCCTTACTAGCATTCCTATTCCCCAGAGAACGATATCAATACCCGTGGCTTACCCTAATTACTACACTACAACGATTAGGTTCATCGCCTAGGTGTTATAAAACTTGCTCAAGAAAAGGAAGTTTCCTTGACCCCGAACGACGCGTAGCGTTATCAAGTTTTTGGTGCCACGCCGGGAATAGAATAGCTAGTTAGTAGTCCACCTCGCTTAGGTTTCTTTGCTTGATTCCTATCAAGTAAATTTTTCTCATTTTTAGCTTCCTCTTAGTCTATCCCCTTCTTCGTAACCTTTGTTCGTAATCTTATCACTTTTCATCATGGAAGGTGATAACCAACCACCACTTGATAACCCAACACAAAAATTCAATGTCACTCAAAACCCAACCTAATAACCAACACAACCGTCAAGCCGCTATGTGAGTAGAAACACCGACCTTCGTGATTTGCGTAAAATATTCGATAGTACAATTAGGAAGTCATTGAGAAAGTAGTCGTCACGCTATAGTTGGCTCTATGATTAGCGTGAATTCGAAAATGGCATGATAAACAACAACGTGGATGTGGAAAATAGTGCTTACTTCAATCTTTACCCCACTAAGGAAGAGATTGCGCACCATCAATACATAATCGATAATCCACGATCACCTATCATTAGGATATGCCCAAAGATTAGAGGGAAACTCGAACCTAAAAATCCTTTGTATGATCGGATATAGGAGTGTCGACCACGCTTACATAGATACGGAATCCCCATCAATGTAATGTCATCATTGCCTACAATGACATTATGAATGAGCGACTCAATATTAGGAGAGACCCTAAGTATCCGGGAGGAGTTTGCAACTTTGTGGGAAGAGTCAAGGACGTGCATGTCTTTATAGGAAATTTCACCTACCTAGTTGATTTTATGGTCCTAGAAGATGTAGGATGCGCTATTGACTATAGCTTATCCCAAGTAGTGCTAGGGAAACCGCTTGTTGAAACATCTAGAATGAGCCATAACAAGCATGATGGAACGGTTAGGTTCAAGGAAGGAACCGATGAGATCACCTATAGGATGCCTTGAAAACAACCGAGTATGGCCACTTGTCCATTTATGATCGAGACAACATCAAAGCTTTTGAGGACAAAAGTAAGGAAGATGTTGAAAAGGTTATAAATTCATGTGGGAAGGAGGCATTATTATAAGGATTGCTTGACTTTAGGGCCTAGGTATAGAGTCGATGAAGATTTTGTCAACATGATAGAATTCTCATTGAGGATGCGTGAGGAAACGAGGAGCACGACTATGAGTCTAGCTACAAGACTCTTAAATAAAGAAAAGCGCTTCGTGGGAGGCAACCCATGCTTAATTGTTTGCTTGTTAGTGTCATATATCTTTTATTAATTGTTTATCCTCATGTTTAAATTTGTAAAATGCTTTATTTTGTTTTTAACCTCGCCTTAATTGCATATAAAGGTATTTTACATAAAGGATAAGTGTAGGAGGATTACACACGCTCAAAAGAAACGTAAACATGAGAATAACAATTAACTAAAAGATATTTATGTTTGTTTGTTCGAGTCAAATGCTTGTATCGAGTCATAATGGATGTTTTGCGAAATTTTTCCGATTCTAAAGATGTAAATTTTCCGAATTTTTCCGTAAAATCGCACCGCTTTTTGTCGATAACTCGACGGCCAGATTGCAACCGACGGCCGTGAAGGAGTAAAACATCGATTACTTTTTCTCGCTTTTCGAGCTACTTATAAATTTTTGGAATTTTCTGTGTCTTAATTTTCTTAGAAATTCAGTAAACATCCATTCCACAAGCATTATATCCTAGTTTAAATCGAGTCTTATATATATTATTACCGCCGATTTTACGCAAGGTTTCGCTTTGTTTTCTTCAAGTGTGCGTGTTTAGTTTGTCAAGAAGAAGTTACATAAGATTGGAAGGAGCTTTTCACGCAATAATTCTTCTTGAAAAGGATTTAACCACCACTTTACACGGATCCTACCGAGCTAATCGTGAGTATTAGTTTCTTCGCTTTTAATTACCTTCTTTATCATAACTTTGATATTTTCGGGAACATTGGGGACAATGTTCATTTAAGTGTAGGAGGAAAATAAACGGAACTTTGAAACTATGCTTATCCTTGACTATTTGCTTTGTCCAATTGTGATTGTGTAATAAACCATGAGAAAATGTCGGTTAGGGTAATTTTGGCACCAAATTTAAAATTTTTATGACATATAGGAGTGGGCCATTAGTCTTAACAAAAGCGCCTCATGGATAGGAAGTTGCATGACTAGCACAAAACCCTTTACCACCCAAATTCCACCAAAATGCGAGGATCGCCTTAGATTAGTAGGAATTAAAGCATTCATCTTCAATGCTTAGAGTGTGAACCGTAGTATATTAGATTCTAGAACTTGTTTTGTGATGCATTCCGAGATCGCAAGTGAGGCTACACTTGTGTAGTTAGGAATAACTAAATGATAAGAGGCATTAGGATAACCCTTGTTTGATACCGTAATATAATTACTTCTTCCATATCGGTTGAGTAATTCCCCACACCTTTTGCGTTGTACTCATCTTTAGTACACGATACCCCTAGTTAACCCCTCGAGCCTATCCTTTTCGCGGTTCTCGTGATGTTTCGGTTTTTCCGAATATCAATGAAGAGCATTGTTTACACCCCACCCCAAATATACACCCAAATCGCCTTAGCCTCACCCCTTATGCACTCACTTTAGTGCAAATGTTTGTTATCACCCTAAACCCTTAGTTCAATTATCTAGTTGCTTGCATAAGTTGCTAAGTCGAGTCATATCCTTTGTATACGCTTTGGGACGATTGGGATTCATGGGAAAAGTTAAAGTTTATGAAATGACGGAAGGAACGTTAAAAATTCAAATTCCATTTGTTTGCATGTAATAATGTACCCCAAGTGTTTTGATCTTTTCAATTCGGGTCAAATTAGTGTTAGAGTAATAAAACTCAAGTGTAGGGATATGCCTATAAATCCCTAGTATTTTGATGTTATCTTAGAGGATGGTAGAGTAAAAGTGTATGAAAAATAAAATAAAAATAAAAATAGAAAAGAGAAAAGAAAAAAAGAGAAAAAAAAAAAAAAAAAAAAAAAAAAAAAAAAAAAACTGCTACCATCCTACATCTATCCTTTAAATTTATGTTTATTTATTTCGCTTATCTAGAGTTTAGAGTGTCGAGTCTTGGCTTAGCAACGCCATTCTTCATATGCATTTAACATAGAGATTTTGACTTGCCACCACTAAATAGCCTATCCCACCAAACCCTTTGTTTCCTACCGTAAGCCTAACATTACAACCCTTTAAAAGACCTCTTTGATAGTCTTTCCTAGGTGCTTACGCCAAAGCGATGGAGGTTTGATCTATTCTCAAGCCTATGGTAATCTATGTACTAGGACCGTTAATGAGTGTTTATCTTCCATTTCCTATTTGTTATATTTCATATACACCCGAGAGAGATGTGAGTATCCAAACACCCCATGTGAGGTGCTAGTATGTAATTTCCGTGTTTGTTATGACTTTTATGGGCTTATATGTGTTGTGGACCGCTTTGAATTAATGCTTCATGACCCTAACTTATAAATTAATTGTTAAAGCACATTTGCTTGAGGACAAGCAAATAACAAGTGTAGGGATATTTGATAAGGTTTTAAAGGTACCATTTTGAGGGTCGCTTAAGTCCTTATTTGATCACTTTGTATCCGTTATTGCTTAATATCGCTCCTTTTCACTTTTAGGTCTCTTGAAGGCAAAATGTCGGAATGGCACTTATTTGGACGAAAAGGCGCGAATATATGAAGAAAATGGCCAAAGTCAAAATCGAGACACTCACAGCTGTTGAAAATAGAAGGCGACGGCCAAAAGCAATCATGACGCCGTCCGAAAATTGTTGTGACGGTTCGTAACCCAAAACTCAGATTTTCAAGCGACGACGCCCGCTTGTAAAAGAGTAGGCCGTCGCTACTCGGACGGCCTAGATGCAATCCGACGACGCCGGTCAAGAGGACGGCCCACGGACATAAGGTGACGCCGCCGCAAGGTTAACGCGCCAAGACGAAACCCTAATGACGGCGACACGACGGCGCCACTTAAACATAAGGTGACGCCGTCGATATGTAATCTTATATATAGAATCCGAATTTTTCGCTTTTAGGAGAGTCTTTGGAGTGAAAACCTAAAACCGAACCTAAGGTGTCTTGTACAAGATTTTAGGGTTTTAAACCCTATCTTACATCAAGATAAGTATTTACTTCATTAATTCAATTATGTCTTTGATTATTTGTGTGTATGCTTGCATGTTCTCCATGTCCCGCTAATTTATTTGTGTGTTTGCTTAGGAAGTATGAAACTTAATTATTGAATATTGATTGGTTGTTTCTTATCTTAGTTGATTAATGATCTAGTAATGCGATAGGTCATTCGTTGTGTACTTAATGCTTGATTCATCTTTGTGAACCTTAGAATATAATTACCGAGTAGTTGTAAGCTAAACCATCCAAAGAGTGCCTTAGAGTAAGAGTTTATCATCCCTAGTGGGTTTGTAGACGAGACCCTTTGGTAAGTTCAAAGAGTTGGGAGAAACGATACCCTACAACTTTAGACACACAACGCAACTAGGAATAAGGACGTGACAACTCAACCATCAATAGGAGATAATTAAAGAGTAATACAACCTAAGTAAACACATCTTTAAACTATCATACGAGCACACATTAATTAGACATAGACTCCCACAACCTTAGTTTAGATAATTAGATAATAGTAGAGTAATCGGTAGAAATACCAACCCCCAAATCCAATACCCGAGATTCGTACTTTCCATTTCATAAAATATAAAAATACAAAAATAATCTTCCTCAACCTTAACCTTAGCGTAGTAACTCCTTACTAGCATTCCTATTCCCTAGAGAACGATATCAATACCCGTGGCTTACCCTAATTACTACACTACAACGATTAGGTTCATCGCCTAGGGTGTTATAAAACTTGCTCAAGAAAAGGAAGTTTCCCCGAACGACGCGTTGACCGCCACGGGAATAGAATAGCTAGTTAGTAGTCCACCTCGCTTAGGTTTCGTGCTTGATTCCTATCAAGTAAATTTTTCTCATTTTTAGCTTCCTCTTAGTCTATCCCCTTCTTCGTAACCTTTGTTCGTAATCTTATCACTTTTCATCATGGAAGGTGATAACCAACCACCACTTGATAACCCAACACAAAAAATTCAATGTCACTCAAAACCCAACCCAATAACCAACACAACCGCCGAAGCCGCTATGTGAGTAGAAACACCGACCTTCGTGATTTGCGTAAAATATTCGATAGTACAATTAGGGAAGCTGTTGAGAAAGTAGTCGTCACCGCTATAGTTGGCTCTATGATTAGCGAGAATTGGAAAATGGCATGATAAACAACAACGTGGATGTGGAAAATAGTGCTTACTTCAATCTTTACCCCACTAAGGAAGAGATTGCACCATCAATACATAATCGATAATCCACGATCACCTATCATTAGGATATGTCCAAAGATTAGAGGGAAACTCGAACCTAAAAATCCTTGTATGATCGGATATAGGAGTGTCGACCACGCTTACATAGATACGGAATCCCCATCAATGTAATGTCATCCGCCTACAATGACATTATGAATGAGCGACTCAATATTAGGAGAGACCCTAAGTATCCGGGAGGAGTTTGCAACTTTGTGGGAAGAGTCAAGGACGCATGTCTTTATAGGAAATTTCACCTACCTAGTTGATTTTATGGTCCTAGAAGATATAGGATGCGTCATTGACTATAGCTTATCCCAAGTAGTGCTAGGGAAACCGTTTGTTGAAACATCTAGAATGAGCCATAACAAGCATGATGGAACGATTAGGTTCACGGAAGGAACCGATGAGATCACCTATAGGATGCCTTGGAAAACAACTGAGTATGGCCACTTATCCATTTATGATCGAGACAACATCAAAGCTTTTGAGGACAAAAGTAAGGAAGATGTTGAAAAAGGTTATAAATTCATGTGGGAAAGAAGGAGGCATTATTACAAGGATTGCTTGACCCTAGGGCCTAGGTATAGAGTCGATGAAAATTTTGTCAACATGATAGAATTCTCATTTTAAGTTTCAGGAATTCCCCCTTAACCATTTTTACATTTTATATTAGGTATAGATATAGCATATAGCAGGGTACCCCGCGCGTTTCGGAGGAGGGTACCTTGTGACAAATAACCGGAGAAATAGATCTCGATGAGACCTGATTCACCAGTTTGTATCGGTTCAACGGGTCCTCTCTGGTTCATTTTCGGATGGTTTTAATTGGTTAGCCGAACCGTGGCGACACTCCGCCCCTTGTTGAACACGCTGGTCCGGTCCGGTTTTCAAAACTATATGTAACATCAACTTTTTAGCTTGTATGAAGTTTTGTGTGTTTTATTAATTTATATAATGTGTATAATAACATGTACTTTTCATTTTATGGTGTTTTAAAAATAACATTAATTAGTGTGTTTAATTGTTTTATATTTTGGATTATGTTGTAGCTTCTTTAAATTGTTCTTTATGAAATTTTTATTGTACTTTTTAAAAGTGGTGTTTTATTTGGTTGTTTTTAATTTGGTAGATGTGTTTTTAATTGGTTGTACAATGTGAATAAATTATTGTATTTTTAAGTAATTGGGTGTTTTAATAAGAGTATTAATTACACTATACATTTCTCTCTCATTTGACCAATTTCAACTATTCAACTAACTTTTCACCTTTGACTGTTTTTCTATTATATGTAGTATAGATAAGTTGAGTTAAATAAAGCTTAAATGCATACGACTCTATCAAAATAAGTTTTAGCAAAAAATTAGCAATAAAGAATAATATCTATAGCCACATTTGCTAAATAGTATCAATTCTAGCCGTGTAAAATTGACCAACCCGTGAAAATTAATAAGTATAAAATACCACTCTTTATACCAAATAATTATCAAAACATTTGTCTAAATCACAAAATTTTATCTAAGCATTGTTGTCCAACTCAATTCTAATGATAGTAGCCCATTTCTTAAAAATTTCAAGCCCAAAACCAATACAATTCATTTCAAATTAGTCCAATATGAATGATATACCCGGTAAATTATCCAATCCAACCAAAATGATAAACCCAGTATAAAAGTGTTACCCTAAATACACGCTTATCATTTGACCTAATTTACACACACACTTATGATAAACATCACCCCTCTCACATAATTTCTCTCACCAAACTCATCTCATCTTATCTTCTAGCCTGTCTCCATCAAAACCGAACACACAACAAAAGAATCTTTTAGCTTATGAAACCCAAAGCACGATTACTTTCATTGACTTGTCAAGAACGGCTTCAAGATCTCTCAAAGAGGTCTCGGGTAGGTATTTCGTGTTATTTCTTGTTCTTGTTTTTTGATTACCGTAAGAAAGAAGGAAATGAAACAATTTGTTTTGTTCCTTCTTTGAATGTTTCGGATATTACAAAGAAACTTTGCTTTAAAGATATCAATGATGGTTTTCCATTCGTTTGTTTGATCTTTAAAGTTCTTGAGATATCTTGAATTACATGAAAGAATGAAATTGAGATCTATTGCTTATTTTCATTTATGTTTTGAATCTTGTTTGTGTGTTGGGGAGTGAAAGTGAGGGTTCTTGGTGGTGTCTAGATATATATAGCTTTTGTGTTGTTGTTGGACTTGGTATTGGTTTCGTGTGTTGTGATGATTTGGTTTGAGTTTCGGTATTTTGTTTTTGAGATTCGGTGTTTTACGAAGCTAAGCTTCAAATAGATCAATAATGGGTTATGTATTCAACTCAAAAAGTCGATATCATTTTCTTATGCCGGTGGTGAAGAATCGTTCAAAAAAATGATGGTGATGAAGATGATGATAGTTTGTTCTTTATAATCTTCAAAAATCTAACTGAAAAGTAACATTTAAAAACTTGTTGATTTAAGAGTAAACTACACCATTCATCCTTGTGGTATACGTTGACCATCAAGTTTCGTCCATTGACCAAAAAAATTGCACCGCTGGTCCTTAATCGCAAACGTTACTCGGTCATGGTCCTCACCCTAATCAGCGACTAACGGCTAAGTTTTTTAAGTGGAGGGTATATTTGTGTTTTCCCACCTCACCTTCAAATTTATCTTCTTTAATTTTTCCTTCTTATCCTTTTGTTTGTTTAAGAATGGATAACTGTTTTTTTCTTCTTATCTCCTTCGATCAAACACACAAGATGATATATCCATCTTTCCTCTCACTCTTGCTTCACCAAGAATCAAAGCCAAGATCATCACCTTCACCGCCTTATAATACCACTTTCATCACTATCAAGAATTGCCAAGGGTGTGTTTGTTCGTGTGACGCCACCACAACCACCATCTCAGCCACGCCGCCACCATCCTCACCACCATCGCCCCTTCTCATCTCTCCCGTTTGTGGTATGTCAAACACAACAAAACCCTCATTTGTTTATTTTTAAAATCGAATATAAATCGATTTGTATAGACTTCATGGATTAAAATATGAATTTAAAACGTTTTTGAATCAAGATTCGTGGTGCTAATCATCAAAATGGTTTTGGATAGTCTTGCAGAGGTCAAATCATCGGCTAGAACTAACCCACAAGGATGCAAGAGTTTAGCATCAAGATCCTTAAGGGTCTCGGGTAAGGTGTATCCGCTTGTTTTTGATGTTATCGCCCTTGTGTTTTTAACGAACCAAGAAAGGAAATAACAATCTTGTTATTATTCTTCTTTTGTTCGGATAAATAATTAAGAGGATTAGCTTCTAAAGGATCGTTGATGATAATGATTCAACTAAAAAAATCTTTAAAATATATGAGACAACACTGAATCATTCTGAGATCTAGCTTGTGTCTTTTACATGTCTTCGATTAATTATTTGATGATGGTTAGACAAGAGAGGTTGTTGACAGTTATGTATGAATTGGAAGTGTGTATAGGTAGATGTGATGTTATTGTTTATGGACAGTTATGTATAGCCGTGATGTTCTACTTTTGCCATGTGTTGTTCTTCTCGTATCATAGGTTTTTGTTATCATGTCTTGGCCTGATGATGGTGGAAAACCTGAAGTCATACTTGTGTCTTTGGTATTTTGATGTGGTCAAGTCAGTTTACAAATAAGATGATTGTCTATGGGTCAGCTTACGAATTTCTCTATGTTCTAGCGTGTTTCGGATTTTGAAATGGGGTTTGTGTCTTGTTGAGGTTTCATTGAATTTCTCATGTGTTTTTATGAGATAAAGATTTAACTTTGTTTGATTTGATATATATATATATATATATATATATATATATATATATATATATATAGAGAGTTAACGTGAGATCAAACTTAAAGTTCTAAAATAAGATCAAGTCTAAAAATCTCTAAAACATTTATAAGTAACAATTTTAGCAATAATACATAAAATTAATATTTTAATACAAATTAACATTTTAGCAACTAATAACCAAATGATACATGAGTTTGGATTAGTGATACACCGATACACATTACACTAATAAATATTCAAAACTGACACATACAAAAACTCGATACACATTACACTTCTAATCAAAGTGTATCACATAGGTTTCAGAATTTTAAAAAGAAATCTATAGAAACTTTAACAATTTTAGTTGTAGTTAATAAAACATTTATTTTTGTTGTAAGGAGAGTGTCGATTGTCAAATTTTAGTTGGATCTCATTTTAACAACTTTAAGCTTGATCTTATTTGATCTAGATTATATATATATATATATATATATATATATATATATATATATATATATATATATATATATATATATATATATATATATATATATATATATATATATATATATATTAAGAAGAAGATGAATTTAAAATGAAAGAAGAAGAAAGTGGTGGGTGATGATGATCAATTCGGGTTAAGATTGATAGTTTGTGTACGTGATTTCGTAGTTGTCACCGAGTGATTGTGATTTGTGTGTTTGTATTTCATAGTCACTGGGTCAAGGATTTGGGTGTGTTTTGTGTGTTTGTATTTTAAAACCAGTTCACATTTGGATGTGTTTGTATTTTGTGTGTCATACCGAGTGATTGTGGTTTGTGTGTTTGTATTTCATGATGATTTTATGTGTGGAAGATGAAGATGTGAACTCGGTTTTTTGATGAAAAGACAAATATACCCTCCACTTAATAAGGCTTAACGCCTGCTAGTCACACCCGCTAGGGTGTGGACCAACGCCGAGTAACGCTTCGCAGCTTAAGGCCCAACGGTGCAATTTTTTGGTCAAAGGACTAAACTTGATGGTCAATGTATACCATAAAGACGAATGGTATAGTTTACTCTTGATTTAATTATTTGTAAGCAACTGAAAAGATGAGAATTTACATAGGTTTTAAAAAATAATAAAGCTTCAAGACTCCACAATAAGTTTCATGACTAAGGGGTTGTTTACTTTCTTCCGTAGCTAAGAGATTGGACCCACTTACCATTTAATATTATTACTTTTTTAAGTGGGGCCCATAAAAATCCTTTGCTTGGTCTATATCCACAAGTGATAAAAATTGACATCCTTCCCATTAAGAGGCTTGGAGAGAAATGGGACCCACATGAATCCTTAGCTAAGAAGAAAAATAAACAACCCCTAAATCCTTTAGTAGATAAATAGATGAGAGCAATTTGCTAAAGTAGTTTGTCTATTGTACGTCGAGAACATAATAAATTATAAATTAAAACGACCACTATAAAAAATTAAAAACTATAGTTTGAATGAACTTTTTAGGGGTTATCCCACTTCAAGATAATGCCATCAAGGTTAAAAAATGCAGAGGCTCAGCTCAGAAAACGGCCCATTGAAAAAATAATAATAATAATAATAAATAAATAAAAAAGCTCTTACTTGGCATAGCCAATCTTAGTAAATCGACAACTCTGGCCAGGCCTAGCTAGGAAATTACGGTATCGCTTTTCATGATGGGACATTTGGTTCGTTGGAATTCGTCGTAATCTGATGTAACATAATCTAAATTAGAACAATCCTATTAGGTTACTAATTACGTAAAACGAGAGAATTCAGATTACATGATAAACTTGATGAAATGTTTGAAATTATGTTAAAATTCAAAATAGTACAAGTTAAATACAACTATTTATCTTTTATCGTTATTATTAATTGTTATTATTATATCATATAAATATTAAAATAAAAATAACAACAACAACAAAGTAATGTTTATATCGGCTTTCTACTAATTTCTTGTAAATCTTATAAGTTTCTAATAAACTTTATAATAATAAATGCACGGATATTGGATATGGATTTCTCCCCTTTCATTATCTTCTTTTAACTCGGTAAAACGCGCGACCTTACTAAAGCGATCCGAAGATTCCTGACTCAAGACATCGGAGCACGTCACGCTTCATATTTTTAGTAGGATTACCATTTATACTAAAGAGCTGGGCCAGCTAAGATCTCTCCTCCCTACTAATTTCTTTTTAAATCCTATGATTTTCTAATAAAGTGATGCTTATAATAAAAAATAAATAAAATAATAATAATAATAATAATAATAAATAAAATATAGTTATATTTATTATTATAAGTTTTATATTAAAGGTTGATTATTATATTTTTAATTAATATTATTTTTAATTAAATTAATTTTAAATAAGTATTTATATCTTTTTAATTTTATTATAAAGCTATTTTATTTATTTCGGTAAATTTAGATATTAATACAGTGAATATTTAATTATTATTTATTTAAATATTGATTAACTTAAATATTTTTATTTTTATAACTAAACAATGTAAAATAATTTATTTTTTTATACTTGAGATTATAATTATTAGAGCAAAATTTTAAATAAATCATTTCCATCGGTGTTTTAGAAAATGAACGTTGCATGTAATGCTTATTTAAAATGAACTTTTGATAGGCGAAATGGCTAAATTCGGGCAAATGGTGAGATTCCAAGCACATGTAGTATGACAAAGGAGATTCCGAGCACGTAGTATGACAAAGTTTGGAAAACATGGATATTTAATACGCTTTTATTTTGAGTTGTGTGTTTCATGTGTGTTTTATGTTTTATGTCCTTTGTAGCTTCAATCTTAAAAGGTTTTAAAATGCATGTTTGAAGAAGAACATAAAAGAAGGAAGAGGGTGAAGGTTTTTGTTGGTGTTGTGAGATGAAATGATTTGATGGATAATAAATGATGATGTTGCCCTTCACTTTCTTTCTCATTATGGGGAGGTGAAATAAAAATGAATGGGTGATTCGTGAAAAGTAAGTGGTGAAAATACACACAATATCAATATATCAAATTAACTGTAAAATTCGACAAATCAACCTTTTAGAAAAGGGTTAACGTGCCAAATCTCACGGGTGTGATAAAGTGATACCGGAAAGTGATTTCCCGTCGGTCCCAACGAGGTGAATGGAAGGATTCATGAGTTTTGTGATTAGGACTTGAATTGGTTTTAATGATTTGTTTGATTTGAATTACGCTTTCACGAATTGATTAATGGGAAAGTAATTAAGGCAAGGAACCCTAATAAACTACAAACTAACTACTACTAAGCCTAAGAAATGATAAAACGAGGCTAAACTAAACCTAGGGTGCTAAAACGTAAAAAGTAAAACGAAACAACCCGAGCCATAAACGTAAAATTTTTGCAATTTAAGGGCTACGGGTGTGAAATTAATTTTCCTACGACCTATTTGACTAAAAATAATTTTAGAAAAAAGCGGGGAATTTTTTCGACTTTTAAAATAATTTCTACGAATTAAAAACTATTAAACACTAATTAAATGATTAAAAATACTAAACTATTTCGGTAAAATCTGAAAATTTTACAGAAAATACTTTAAGTATCACTGATTCTAAGAAAATTAAAAAACATGGGTGGTGCTATGAGAAATAAGCTAAAATAAGTCAATAAGTGCTTAAGGCTAAACCGCCAAACGCCTTAAGAGTTTAAAAGTGTAATATTTGAACGAAAGAAGTCCCAAGGGCGCTCGGTCATGTGTACTCACTATCACTCTCTAAGGCCGGGAGGTCTCGTGTTCGAGCCTCGCCTCCCACCCTTTTGCAAAACATTTTCTTTTTTAATTTTTCTTTTCAAACTTAAAAAGCTTATCAAAATGGAGATTTTTTTGTAAAGACTAATTTTTGAAAAGCTTGAAACAAGCTGTTTGACACAGCTTATTCCAACAGTGAGCACAAAAAATACAACCAAACACCCTTTTAGCTTGAGAACTCAATAAGTGGACACCCAAACACTCTCTTTTGGACTGATAAGCACCATATAAGCCATAAAAGCAATTGGAACAATGAACAAATGAACTAACAAGCAAACGAGAATGAAAATAAGCTAGGTCTAAACAATATAAGCTAAAAAAGTGGATAGCGCTTGAATAATGACTAATCTAGGGATGCTTAGGCTAAGAATACGGCAAAATAAGCACTTCTACTCAACTCTAATAAGCACTAATTAGCAAATGTTCAGCTAATCTAACATGAGGGACTAATAAGCACTAAAATTCCTAAGATAAGTTATGGAAATCAACTAATAAGCACAAGTGGGTGACCTGTTGTGGTCTGCTGTAGTGCAGGCTGAAAAACAGCTTGAGTGAGCTCATTTGGGGCTTAATTTTAAGCTGAGAAAAGGACTTCCACAGCAAGCAAAAGCTACACAAACAAAGATAAACTAGCAGAGATGTTAAAGATAACAGTTAGGACCCAAGAAAAAGTTGTTTACAGCTTAAAAATAAGCCAAGATCAGCTGGCATTGGGAGTCTTTGGTATGCCGATATCAGATTTGACAAAATGAAATTGCAGAGTTTGATTTTCAACTAAACCTTTCTGAAGCACATTAATTTGCAAAACAAACTGGACACAACTTAAGTAGGGCACATAAGGATTAGATAAAAGCAACTTTTACAAGAACTAACTATCAAATGAACCACGAAAAGCTCACAAGATCGCCAGGGTGAATGCTGACTTGTGCAGTTACAGAGAGACAAAAAACCCGCTTTTATTTGATACCCAAACTTTGTAGAACCGATTTCACCACTTTCTAACTTATAAGACCAATTCAAAAATCAACAAGGAGTTTGACTTAAGTCAAACGGTAGAACATGTTGGTTTGGCCCTTTTCTTCTTGACCCAAACACACGTTAATGGTGTGATTTTTCTTAAAACAAGTTTAATATCGAAACTGGGAGCTAAAATTGACTTAACTATGTTAAAGAAGAATTCTTAAACAAGAATAATTATGAAAGATGTTTTCATTAACCGAAAATTTCAATACAATACGAAAATAATAAAACTAATTTTTAAAACTAAGATAAGAAAAAGGGTGCCTTATAACTTGGCTACATCATATATTTATACTAAGACTAGAAAGTTAGGGTCTTCAATCTCCTTCTCTTGTGTTTCTTCCGTGAGACAAAATGAGCTAAAAGGGAGCTTTGTGCTTTCTTCAAATAATCCCACCTGATCGCTAGGTACCCATGAGAGCATATCCGAGCCATCCATTGAGTTCTTTTGAAGTCGGATTGGTGACTGGCCATTGGAATGAGTTGGAAAAATAAGTAGCGGGTTCAAAGCTGGAGGAACTGGGTAAAAGAGTGGTGGAGGTTTGGGTTTCATGAAGTTGGGTAAAAGGGATTGGCAGTCGAGTGTTTTGGTAATGGGAAAGGGGAAGAGTTTGGGGAATGGTAAAAGGAAGAGGGTTTTGTTCATGGAAAATGGGAAGAAGAAAGACAGTAGATTATCTCGACCGGGGTATAGGGGGCGGGTCGACTGGACCGGTATAGGATCGGGCTCAGGTGGGTTGAGTTTAAGCTTATTTTGGGTTTGTAGATAAATGGGACTTAGGATTAGTTATGAAGCCAAATGAAATTTCAAGGCCAAACGTGTAAAATTTGAAACCCAGGACCAAAGTCAAATTTTCCAAAATTATTGAAGGGCCATAAATCAACTTTATTAACCAAGGGCCATAAATAATATTTTCCATTTTTTTTGAAATTCCCGGGACTTGTTTTGTCATTTTTGAAAGTTGGGGACCTAAAACTCGCCAATTATGCAAACTTTGTTCGCTTTTCATTTGTTTTCAATAATTTTGCATCCGAAACATATAAAACACAATTTTGAGATATTTTCGATTTTGATGCATTTCGAGTGTTTTTAGATGTTTCATAGCTCAGATTGACCTAAATGATGAGTTTTTACACACTCATCAATGGGTGTCACATGCACGCAAGGGTAAAGTCCGTGTGGAAAACTAGAATGGGGTTGAATAGTTTTACCAATTAAAACTTCCTTTAAACTATTTAGATCGACTTATGTCAATCTATTTGGTCATTTTGTTGGATGTTGATAAACAAGCATATAAAGATATGGAATGAAAAGATAAGAGTAAGAAGCACAAAACCACAACGCGAGTATTTATAGTGGTTCGCCACAAGGACACCTTCCTTGCCCTACTCCACCCCCGAGTCACCTACCGAGAGTTCGTAAACACTACACCAATCTCCTTATGGCGGAGAAGCCTTCACAACGCCGCTTAACCTTTTCCGGTACTAAGCTAAATACCGAGTTCCTTCACACCAAGGCGAACCACACCTAACACAACATCGCCTACCCTTTATACGGTGCTAGGCTAACCACCGAGTTCTTTCACACCTTAGAGAACTAATCCTATCACAACGTCCGCCACCCTTTATTAGTACTAGGCTAAGTACCTAGTTCCATTGCAATGGAGGAACTACTACCACACTACACCAACGACTAATCCCAAAGGAGATCTACTCTTTACAACATCATCAAGGACATCAATATCCTTGGATCTAATGCTAGTCTATCTAGTACATCGAAACACACCATATCGAATGTACATCTAAGGCACCTTTCACTAATGCCTTTGACTAGATCTACAAGACACCTTTCACTAATGTCTTGTGTCTTCAATTCTAAGCATCTTTCACTAATGCTTCAAGTCTTGACTTCTAAGCACCTTTCACTAATGTTTCTTGTCTTGACTTCTAAGCACCTATCACAAGTGCTTATGCTATAGACGATAGATACCCTTCACTAATATCTTCATCTTGACACTTGAGACATCTTTCACTAATGTCTTCAACACTACACTTCTTTGAAGAAAGAAAGGAATCATCAACAAGAAGACTTCAGTAGCCTTGATGATGAGGAAGCATGGATCTAAAAGATGGTGATCTTGCCTTTAAGAGGAACCTAAAAGATCACACACAAACAAAACTACAAACATAGATCTCTTGGATCTAAGGTTAGTGAGATTTAACTCAGGGGAGAAAGTGTGTTAGAAAGAGTGAGATATAATGAAGAAATGGCTCACTATTTATAGAGGAAAAATCCCATCGCTTCCCGGATCCCACGGATCCCTACCACAAGGGATCCGTCTGGCGTTAAGCTAGGGATCCGTGGAACGCCCTCTTGCCCATGGGTATTTTGGTTATGGGTCATGGGTTGAACCATGGATCTTTGGCTAGATACAATGTATCTTTGAGTGCAATGCACTTAGTCACTTGGGTATGGATTGATCCATGGGTTTATGGATATTATCCATGTATGATATAACCATGATGTCATGCAATGGGTTATGGGTCAAGATCCACAGGTTATGGGCTTTAGGTTGTACCCAACTACATTCAATGTATTTGCCCAATGGGTTATGATACTTAAGTTTCTACCCATTTATAATACCCAATATACTACATACTAGTTATGTGTATATTTTACCCAAATATGTAAACACTAGTTGTTGTACATATGTATTACTAAATCATAAAATCACTTATACTTGTTTTAGTGTTTTATGTGAAAATGTGAATATGTTAGAAACTATTAGTTCAAACCATTTACGATTTTATTTGTTTCGTTAACATGATTTTACGCTTGTTATCGACAAAACATTAGAAGATCGTAAATTATAAATAAACATTTTACGGCTTATTTGTATTAACAATCTCCCTTTTGTTGATGACAAAACATAAAACTATTTTAAGGAAAAGCTAAAATTGTAAAAGTTTGAATTTGTAGTTTTACTTTTTCTCCCTTTTGTCGAAACAAAAGTGTTAGAAGGAAAGCAACACATTGTTTTTAAGAAAAACATGTGAAAGAAGTAAAAGTAAAAAGACATAGAGATGGGAAATGATCTCGTCACTACTCCCTTCGACGAGTCCATCCCTAGGTAAGTACGCCAAGAAAACTAATTTATTCTAGTTCATTTGCAACTAACTTTTGCAAAAGATTACGCTTATGTGACGGTGTGCTCCCCAGATGATTGCAATTTTGCAACGGAAGTCATGAAATATAAATCTAAGGTTGCAAGTAATTTTGCAACGATTATTTTGACACCAAGCTCCCCTAGCTTTAGGGTGTCAAATTCTTCATGTGTTAATTGAATAACGCAAAACAAGGGTTAGAAAACAAGGGTTAAAAAACAAGTATAATTCACAATTTTCTGCAAATGTGGTTCAAGTTAGTAGGAAAACGCTTCTGCTTTCACGGATCCCACGGTTCCCTCCTAGTAGGGATCCGCTCAGGCAATTTTAGGATCCGCCTACCGATGAATAAAATCAGCAAAGGTGATATAACAAGTAATATTATCACATAAATGAGATATGAATACATATGCTCAGCAAAATAACAAGTAGCATGTAATTTCCATTTAATAAAACTAGAGTTATGATATACATGACTCTAAAAACTAAGAAAAATAAGAAAATACATGACTATGAATTTCTAGACCAACTAACGCTTGATGCTAGGACACCACTAAAATCTTCTAGCTCAAGTTTTGTTTAGGTTTGATCTCGTCGAAACGTTCGAGGAGATGATAGAACATGAAACGTTGGTCTTCTCGTACTTCATGTATCAAACTCTCAACATGTTGACAATGATAGCAATCTTTGTCATTGCTAGGTAGTGGTGGTGGATGAAATGAAATGGCTTGATTCGAAGGATCAAGTGAAGCGGCTTGCGGAGCTTCAAACGATGGAGGGATTGGTGGAGGCAATTGTGGTGGTAGAGAAGTGTCAACTTCCATATGGTCGGGTGGTTGACTTTGATGATTTCTCATAATCCAAATGGGATTATATGATGGAAACGGCGAAAAGGAAGCCGGAGCAAGTGTTGACTCAACACCTTGATTTTGAAGCATTATTCCTCCTAATGAGGAGAATGTTGTCATGGAAGCGGATGAGACGGCCTAGAGGCAAGTCCTCTAAATTGTAGAGGTGTGGTGATGATAGGGGATGTAAATGAAATAGCTCTAGGAACTAATGGTGATGGTTTAGTGGAGATGATATTGTTCGCCTAGGAGGTATGGTGGTGTTTGGCATTGGTAGTTTTGTGGGTACTATCCTTTAGGAATTGGTTTGATTGGATGAGGAAGGATCCTATCATTTGTTGGCTTGACCGAGATGATTCGGTTGAAGAGATTTCGTGATAACACGAGCCTTTTTCATGGGTGGTTCTTTTGGTGGATAAGTTACTACTTGGGGTTTTCCTCATGATGAAATGATTTCAAGAGGTTGCAAGAGCTGAAAGTTAGGATGAGAGTGATGACTATGGAGGTCCCAACAAGGTGGTTTTATAAAGCAAGAGAATTGGCAAGTGCATTCAAGCCTTAAGCCACTAGGATTCATTGAATGTGATGATTAACATGCACAAGAGTCAATTTCGAGTTTACACCGATCTAGGAACTCATTTAAGATGAGATGGAGTGTTTGAGTTAGGAAGATGAGTTGAAGTGATTGTTTTATCAAGATTTGACCTACATCGTCATCTGTATCCCACTTCCCTCCTCGTAGGATCCGCCTAGGCTAATCCTAGGATCCGCTTTCAGCTATGAAAGAGTGGAAATGATGTTTCTAAGATCTAAGACCTATAACATCTTGAGTGTTTCACCTTCCTAAGTGTCTTAAATGAAGAGGTGCTTAGGTACTTGAAGGTGGTGAGTGTTGTAGCTAATGATTGTCTTTATGGAATGATTTGGAATTTTCATGAGTACCAATGAATGAGCAAGGATGACACTAAAGATGAGAGTGTCAATTGAAGCTAAATGATCCTAGAGATCAGTTGTGACTTAGGATTGTGTTTTAGAAAATATCCTAAAGGTTTTGAGATGGAAAAACTAGGATTTGATCAACTTTGATCAATTTTGT
The DNA here is from genome assembly GCA_022545495.1 of Chrysanthemum lavandulifolium. Taxonomy (NCBI): domain Eukaryota; kingdom Viridiplantae; phylum Streptophyta; class Magnoliopsida; order Asterales; family Asteraceae; genus Chrysanthemum; species Chrysanthemum lavandulifolium. The sequence continues at coordinate 106,301,368 of CM040245.1, read as the reverse complement.
GGTGAGGATGATTTATGATCAACTTAGCCATAATCGAAGGATTTCTAAGACTAGATGTGAGGGATCAAGTAGAAAAAATGAAGTGTGAGTTTTGAGAGCGGAAGAGTGATGGATTAAAAATGAAACGATAGATCTATAAGCGTCTTAGAGTGTGATCTAGATGAGTTATGTGTGAGTAGGAAGGATTTACCTATCTTGATAAAGACTTATCTTGCCTTAAGGCACTATGTTTAGCTTAGTGTGAGGTGTTCTAAGGATATGTTTGAGATATAATGCTTGCAATTGCATTTTCTGTTTGCCAAATCCCACGGTTCCCTAAAGATAGGGATCCGTCTAGTACAACATTTGGGATCCGTCCATCTGCTAGGCAGAACATTTACTAAAGGTATGCAATGATCTTGACAATGCATTCTATTCCAAGATTAGTTAAAAGAGTTATAATACTAAGATATCAAATGTAAGATGTTTTATTTCATGAAAGAAATTGGATTACATTGATAGAGCACGAATACAAGAGAGTTGATCCTATTTTGGAATACTACTAGGTTTCTTGAGTGTTTTCGCTAGGAGGATCATTATGTGATTGATGAGTGTTGGTGGAATCAAGAATGAAGAAAGTCTTCACGAGAGATATGTTTAGCGGTTCCATCATCTTGTTCACAAGTACGCATAACGGACTTTGAAATTGAGGATGGAAGTGCATAACATTATGATAGAGGCGTGTCAAGAACATTCCATAAGGGATGAGTTTATTCTTGAGCCTTGAAGATTTGCACCGCCTTGCAAGAAGTAGGCGAGATTGTATGGTTGTTGTGTTAGCAAACAAGACAACATGCGAGCATAACAAGCGGAAGAATTTCTCGATTTCCTAAGACTCCAAACATTTTCACTAAGGATGGGTGCAAGAGGCTTGTACTCTTCTCGATATCCCTTGTAAAGATAATGTTTGATCGGAGTAATATGGTCGAGGTTTGCATATTATGCGATTTAAATCTTCCTGAAAGGGTATGTGTGAACAATATGGACTATTTTCTTCACGAAAGTTGAAGAGAGAATCAAGAGACCAATCTTCGTGAAGGCACATTGTCCATGATTTGAATCCGGAGGATGTGAGCAAAATGCCCAAGGGTTAGAGTGAACTTTTGTTTTTGATATAAAACCAAAGAGATAGAGAGCGATCCTCGTTACGTAACGAGTTCGACTTGACGGAAGAATTTCATTATGAACCTTGACATATCTTCTCGCTGATTTCAAGAAGACATTCTAGTCCTATGGCTCGGAAGGAGGTATTGATACCTTCTTCGAATTGTAGAGAGGTGTTCACAACACGCCCTTCGGGAAGTGACGGTTTTGAGATTATTGAACCCACCGACATGATTGCAAAGTGTGTTGGGTTCGAGAGCGATGTTCGGAGTGTAGACGCTAGTGAGTGAAAAATCAAACTCATATTCATGCGTCATAGTTGAACCTATGGAAGTGATAAGTTAATGGAAGAAGATGTTTGGAGATTAACCAATGATTATCTAACGTTTTTACTAGATATTTATTAACAATGGTTTTTAACACTCCAACTACTTAAGGTTTTGATTTTCTAGTGGATTATTAATTTTAGAAAGATAGTGGTTTTTAATCTTGTATGAAAACTGTTTTTTCAGTAATACGGATCCCACGGTTCCTTTACAAAAGGGATCCGGCTAGTATAACTTTCGGGATCCGTGGATCAGAGAGCGTAATGCTTTGATAAAAACATAGGTTTTACAGTTTTTATACCACGAGAAGTGTTTTATCCTACATTTTCTTTTAGCATGCATTTATGACTTCTAATGTATCACGAAACACATAAATCACAAGAAAATAAATAATAACAAAGATAACAAGATTATTAGTAATATTGCATTTCAATGCTAAGGATGATACAAATGATTGGGTATATAATCCCAATGTAGATTAACAACACAAAGTAAATGTCTCCATATGTGAACTTCATCATAGGGAACACAAGTGCGATGAGTGTTAGGGCGATGAGCACGAAAGCGATGTAAACCATGTTGATGACGGATCTTCTTGGTTTCAATTGAGATGGAATGAGGAGGAAGATGAAGTTTTGAGTGAGAGGAAATTTTGAAATTGGAAGATTTGAAAAAGTGAGGATTTGATAGATAGTCGACGTGGGAGTTTTATAGGAAGGAGGAATTTTGAAATTGCTTTTTGTTTTATTATTGGATTAGAAGAAACAAAACATAAGTTTTATATACCACGACTTTAGACGAGAAATAAAACACGTATGTGAGAAAAAGGCTTCCTAATGAAGCTTCATGTAAAACATGTAATTTGCACAAAAGATAATCATATAAATACCTAAATAGGTATACTTAATTATCAAGCAAAGTAAAAGAAAATCATACCTCTAGCGCACTTAGGAATGTCTTTACAAATGACACAAAGAAATGCCACTTAGACTATTCCCGCCCATTATGCTTAAGATACCTTCTTAAGGAAGGTATTCTTGTTACCAACCGACTCCTAAAGCTTGGTGGGTATGAGCTTGACTAATCAACATGACAAGGAAGATTAGTGCAATTAAATAAAAAAAATGTTATTATCAAATCAACATCCAAACATATAGTTTTAAAAGACATGGTGTTTGTTTTATGAAAACATTCTTTGTAGTTTTCAATTAACTATGGATCGTATCAAGTTTTTAAAGTACAATATACTTCAAGAAACTTGGTAACGAAGCTCTGATGCCAATTGTGGAAAACTAGAAGGGGGGTTGAATAGTTTTACCAATTAACTTCCTTTTAAACTATTTAGATCGACTTATGTCAATCTATTTGGTTGTGTGCGTTGGATGTTGATAAACAAGCATATAAAGATATGGAATGAAAAGATAAGAGTAAGAAGCACAAAACCACAACGCGAGTATTTATAGTGGTTCGCTATAAGGCCACCTTCCTTGCCCTACTCCACCCCCGATTCACCTACTCGAGAGTTCAGAACACTACACCAATCTCCTTATGGCGGAGAAGCCTTCACAACGCCGCTTAACCTTTTTTCGGTACTTAAGCTAAATACCGAAGTTCCTTCACACCAAGGCGAACCACACCTAACACAACGCCGCCTACCCTTTATACTGGTGCTAGGCTAACCACCGAGTTCTTTCACACCTAGAGAACTAATCCTATCACAACGCCGCCTACCCTTTATTAGGTACTAGGCTATACCTAGTTCCATTGCAATGGAGGAACTACTACCACACTACACCAACGACTAATCCCAAAGGAGATCTACCTTTACAACATCATCAAGGACATCAATATCCTTGGATCTAATGCTAGTCTATCTAGTACATCGAAACATACCATATCGAATGTACATCTAAGGCACCTTTCACTAATGCCTTTGACTAGATCTACAAGACACCTTTCACTAATGTCTTGTGTCTTCACTTCTAAGCACCTTTCACTAATGCTTCAAGTCTTGACTTCTAAGCACCTTTCACTAATGCTTCTTGTCTTGACTTCTAAGCACCTATCACAAGTGCTTATGCTATAGACGATAGATACCCTTCACTAATATATTCGTCTTGACACTTGAAACATCTTTCACTAATGTCTTCAACACTACACTTCTTTGAAGAAAGAAAGGAATCATCAACAAGAAGACTTCAGTAGCCTTGATGATGAGGAAGCATGGCAACTCATGGACTCGAGCTTGCTTGACTTCAAAGGTGGTGATCTTGCCTTTAAGAGAACCTAAAAGATCACACAAAACAAAACTACAAACATAGATCTCTTGGATCTAAGGTTAGTGAGATTTAACCTGTGGAGAAAGTGTGTTAGAAAGGGTGAGATATAATGAAGAAATGGCTCACTATTTATAGAGGAAAATCCCATCGCTTCCCGGATCCCACGGATCCCTACCACAAGTGGATCCGCTCAGCGTTAAGCTTGGGATCCGTGGAACGCCCTCTTCGCCCATGGGTATTTTGGTTATGGGTCATGGGTCATGGGTTGAACCATGGATCTTTGGCTAGATACAATGTATTTTTGAGTGCAATGCACTTAGTCACTGGGTATGGATTGATCCATGGGTTTATGGATATTATCCATGTATGATATAAGCATGATGTCATGCAATGGGTTATGGGTCAAGATCCATGGGTTATGGGCTTTGGGTTGTACCCAACTACATTCAATGTATTTGCCCAATGGGTTGTGATACTTAAGTTTCTACCCATTTATAATACCCAATATACTACATACTAGTTATGTGTATATTTTACCCAAATATGTAAACACTAGTTGTTGTACATATGTATTACTAAATCATAAAATCACTTATACTTGTTTTAGTGTTTTATGTGAAATGTGAATATGTTAGAAACTATTAGTTCAAACCATTTACGTATTTTATTTGTTTCATAATATGATTTTACGCTTGTTATCGACAAAACATTAGAAGATCGTAAAATATAAATAAACGCTTTTACTACTTATTTGTATTAATAAATTGAATTGGTAAACTTTTGGTTTTGGTCTATTTTTGTAAACCGAGTATTATTATGTAATTTGGTTTAATTTTATTATATTTTATACATTTTTAGAAAAATTACAAGTTTCGTCCTTGTGGTTTGCTAAGATTTCATGTTTAGTCTCAAGTCATTTTAATTACACCGTAAATACCTATTTTGAAACCTTGCACTCATTTAGTCTCTATTTTGGATGGGCCGTTAGTTTCTGCGTTAAGTGTTTGCACCGTTAGTACCTTTGTTAATAATATTTGCACCGTTAGTCCTATTTTTTCAAATAATAGTTTTCGCCCGTGTTTTTACGTTTTTGTCCGTTTTTATCTGTTTGCTCATTTTACCCGCTTTCCCCTTTTTTACGCCGTCCGCTTTTTACATTTTATCCGCTGCCTTTATTTATATGTTTTGTCCCTTTTACGCTTTTATCGCCAGACGCTGATCGTATTTTTACGTTTTGTCCGCTTATCCGCTGCTCTTTTTATCTGCCACCCAATTTTTACGCTTTTATCCTTTTCATTCGCTTGTTATCCGTTTCGCACTTTTTACGCTTATATGTTTCGCCTCGCTTTTATCCGCTGCTCATTTTTATCCGCTTGCCATTTTTTCGCTTTTGTTCCGCTTGTATCCGCTTTCATTCGATTTTATTCGCCGCCATTTTTACGCTTTTATATGTTTTCGTCCGTTCTTTTATGTTTTTGTCCGCCTTTATCCGTTATGCCCGTATTTTATGTTTTTGTGTTTTTATCCGTTTTCGACATTTTTTGTTCGTTTTATCCGTTTCATTCGTTTTTTAATCCGTTTTCACCTATTTTTTAAGTTTTTATTTGTTTTTATCCGTTTTCGCATGTTTTCTACGTTTTTATACGTTTTCGTCCATTTTTTTACGTTTTTTCGCCCATTTTTACGTTTTTGTAAAAACGAACGAAAACGTAAAAAAGGGGCGAAAACTACCTAAAACGAACAAAAGCGTAGAAAACAGAAAAAAACGTAAAAGATTGATGAAAAGGTATAAAAACAGAAAAACGTAAAAAAAAAGGATGAAAACATATAAAAACGAATGAACACGAATAAAAAAACGAACAAAAACGTAATAAAACAGACGAAAACATATAAAACAGACGAAAACGGATCAAAGCGTAAAAACAGACGAAAAACAGGCAAAAACGGATAAAAATCGAACGAAATAGGATAAAACACACAAAAACGTTAAAAACGGACGAAAACATATAAAATGATTTAAACAAATAAAAAGCATAAAACGTAAAAATAGACGAAACATATAAAAAGATTTAAAACGGATAAAACGTAAAAATGATGAAAACGAAAAGCAAAGCGAAAAGGGATAAAACCTAAAAAGGCGAAACGGATAAAAACAAACGAAACGGATAAAAAGAGACAAAATGTACAAAACAAAGTAATACGTAAAAACGGACAAAACGTAAAAGACGATTTAAACATATAAATGCGTTAAAACGTGAAAACGGATAAAAATTGACAAAAACGTAAAAAAAAATGCGAAAACGGATAAAAAAAACGAACGAAAACGGATAAAAACGTTAAAAAAATGGTCGAAATGGATAAAAAAAAAAGACAAAAATGTAGAAAAACGGGTGAAAACGGACAAAAACGTAAAAGAACAGACGAAAACATATAAAAACGTAAAAAACATGCGAAAACGAATGAAAACGGATAAAAATGAACAAAACATAAATAAAATGGGCGAAAACGGATAAAAAAACGAACGAAAACGGATAAAAACCGACAACAACGTAAAAAAAATGGTCGAAACGAATAAAAAAAGACAAAAACGTAAAAAACGGGCGAAAACGTAAAAGAACGGACGAAAACATATAAAAAGTGCGAAACGGATAATGGGAGAAACGGATAAAAACAAACGAAACGGATAAAACGAACAAAACGTAAAAAACGGATGAAAATATATAAAACATATGAAACGGATAAAACTTAAAAACGAATGAAAACGAAAAACGGGGAAACGGATAAAAACGAACAAAACGCATAAATACGACAAAACGTAAAAAATGGTTGAAAACTATTATTAACTGAGGACTAAGTGACTAAAACTATTATTTGAAAAATAGGACTAATCAGGCAAAAATTATTAACGGAGGTACTAATAAAGGCAAACACTTAATGTAAAACTGACGGCCCATCCAAAATAGGTTCTAAATAAGTGCAAGGTATCAAAAATAGGTATCTCTGGTGTAATTAAAACGACTTAGGGACTAAACATGAAATATGAGCAAACCACAGGGACCAAAGGTGTAATTTTTTTTAGGGCAAATGGCACAAAAAGGCATTAAAGTTATGGTCAATTTCCAATTAAGGTATTCTACTTTTTTTCTTACATAAAAAGGTACTCAACAAAAATTTTATGGATTGGTTTTTACTAACGCTCGTTAACTCACTTCATTAGTATATTACATGTTTAGTCCTTGTGGTTAGGACCAAATTGCAATGAAGGTCCTTACTTTCAATTAAAAGTATTTGCACAAATCGTCCTTGTCATTAGGGTCGGTCAACAGTGGTCAACGAAATGAGTCACACGTGTCACCACCTAAGTGGTGCCACGTGAATCGTGGTCGGGTTGCCACGCGACCAATGAGGTGGTGCCACGTGGCCGGTATAATATACCAATTTTTTGGCTGGCTCAAGATTCGAACTCGGGACATTTGTGTGGGAAGCCAAGCTTTGCCCAACTGGGCTAAGCATAGCTTCAATAATTTTTCCCTAAATCATATACATAACCCTTCCGAAAAGTTAAGGCCCAATTCTTAAATAATAAAATGCCTAATTTAATGTGACAGTATATTAGATCCAAAATAATACATTCATCAATATAATGCACTCAAGTCACTGGAGACGATCTAACAATTGATTTTGTGGTTAACAATATTAATTGAGTGTAGATATTTAGATGATGTATAAGTATCAAATATAGTTAACCTTGAGACTTAAGAGTATAGAACATGAAATATTCCAACATGTACTATCTATGTACATCCACGTAACTTCATCATATACAAGTAAACTCAATATCTCGTGATCTACTTTTAGAATTCCAACATCATTTACGCTATGCATTTGGTCGCTCGCTTGATGACGAAGATCGATCAAAGTGTCGTAAGTGGTTTCACACGACCGACAAGCCGGTGGGACATTTTGACCTCCAACTTTAGGTTTGACGTTAGAACACCTGTGGCAGCCCACGTTGTCGCATGGCGCACCGACAAACTCGGGTTATTTAATGCAAAATTTATATTTGAAGCATATTTTGCAAGAAGTCAATATATCGCTACCAAAGTGTCAATATATGTATAATAAAAATTTGCATTTGATTTAACATGGTCATTATATCTTGCTTATCATAACTCAGAAACATCAAATCACTACATTGATTTGTTAATCAAATATATTTTCCTTGTACACATTGTGTATTTTATACTGAAAAGGTCTAGCTTATTCACAAGTCATAATTAAACTTTCAACCATAATACTTGCCTAATTATCATTGCTAATAGCCTAATACTCTCTACAATCCTACAGATACACTTTAGGTTCTATGATGATCATGCTACATGCCTAACTATTAATTGATGGATCTAACATATGCATATCTGCTAACATCAGAAACGAATAGTCATAAGGGACTGTGAGACGAACCTTCATCCTAATAAACAGGGGTTTACAGAACTGATAAAACTCCCAGTCATATTCTGAAAAGGTCTATCTTATTCACAGCTCAAACGACAAATTACAACTATATAAGACTGAATTACTATCATTGATATACCCCTCTACAATCCTAGAGATGCACTTTTAACAGGTTTTACAATGACTATGCTACTTGTCTTACTGATAATATGATACGCGCCAATTTGGATTCTACTGATGGATTCTACTGATGGATTCCACTGAAGCCATGGTTTCCACTGAAAGCCATTTCTCCTTCCTCCCAACTGTATAAATACCCATTTCCATTTCATTTGTAATTCATTCATGAAAAGATTTGTAATATCTCTCTCTCTCAATTCCATTACAATCCTAGTGAATCATTTGAATACAAATACGGATTCATTTCTTCTTATGTGATTCCCTGTTTGCTTTCATAACAACTACATTTCTTAACTGATTTCTGGTTGTTACTATCTGGTACATATCATAATAATCCATTATAGACATATACCATATCTAACATATGCGCATGAGCTGACATTAACACGATAAAGCAGGTGTAGGCAATGAAGTTCACATTGAACTAGTCATTGTTAGAGGATGATGATATAAAGAAGGGTAGTTATATAGAAAGAGTAGCTTTGCTTTAACAAGTAAAACTAAAAAGTATTCAAGATACCTTTTGCTTTCAATCATACATTATGAAACTGCTTTCTATTACCCGAAAACTATCAAGTTCAGCTTATATAGAAAGAGTAGCTCAATCTTTTCCCATGATTCTATAGCAGCCCATCGAGCCGCATCTTGAAACTTTCAACCACTTCTCTAGCCGCATCCGACTTAGAAACTTTCACCAATCCACCGACAAGAAACTTTCAACCACTTCAAGGCACCATCAAATTCACCTCCTCAACCATTATGCACCAAACCGAAACAACCCCACAAACCGATTTCTCCCAAAATCCCATGGTTTTCGCTCACATTTCATCAAACACCTTAAGTGCATTATCAACCATACCAATTGACCTATTCAGCTTTGCCTAAAAACATTCTAACACGCCTTGATAATCCTATCACCCATTCCGTCTTTGTCTATCGCTGAGTCACAAGCTCACTTACTTCCACCATCCACCGATATAAAACTTCCGATAAATATTTTTCAAGGAGATCGATGAGCATTACTACCCATTTTACCTCTACCGATTTTTATCATATCCCGATGGTGCATAAGTTGATGAGCATTACTACCCATTGAACTCTAGAACTCACCGATAAACAATACAAGAAACGCCCCGATACAATTAATTTATCGCTTACCCTTTACATCTCAAGAAGCTTGAAACTTCACAATCCACACTTTTATATTCCTAAACCCATCATTTTACCTCCCTTACAATCACCCTTTTTTTTCATCCGTGACCCTTACCCAAGATTTCTCAAACCCGCATGTTTCATTCCACCACAAATTAATCTCATATCATCATTGAATGGAGAAACGAGACATATATCACGCTATTGCTGTTTGCAAAGATGTAATCTATGATGAGAGTTTTGTGAACCGGGTTAGGTGTTATGGTGTGATTGGATGAGAGTTTATAACTTGGAGATGATAATGATGAACTCAATCTTACAACCGAAAAAAAGAATAAGATCTAATTTGTTTCATCAATGAACCGCAGATGTGTTCTTGTGTAAGTTTGATTGTAGATCGGTGTGTATTATCCGGTTTTATGGGTGTGTGATGGTATGGATCATTGTGTAATTTACTAACGAAATCAAGGACCAAATATGTAATTTACTAACGGCTGGTTAACTAAGTTAATAAAAACCCAAATCCGCCAAAAATTTGTTGGCAACCTTTTGCAAGAAAAAAGAAGAATGCCTTGATTGAATATGGACCCTAACTTTAGTACCTTTTTGTGCCATTTGCCCTTTTTTTTATTATTACGTTTTTTATTTTTTAAATTTAACTTTAAATATTTACTATTATTCTTATTTTATCGTTATTATAAACGTCATTTTATTAGTACTTTATTATATATTAATAAGATTTACAAGAAATTAGTGGGAAACCGGTATACTATCTTGGCTCTCTGTCCGTTAGCTATAGCAAAACAAATCCTAATTGTTGTTCCAGTGACGATGATTAGCATGTGCAGGTGGCCAACCGCACAGGGCAACCGGTTGTGAGGGGGCCTCCGATTTAGTAAATGTCCATTAGTTTTTATACATGTCTAACTTAAATTTTTACAGCCCTTTTTAAATATTATGTGAAGGGACCTACAATTTAGTATATGTTCATTAGAATTTATACATTTCTAAGTATATTATGTTTTGAATTTTCCATAATAATTAAGATTTTCGTGATTTAAGGGCCTCATTCATAGTTTTGCATAGGGCCACCCAAATCAACGAGACGACCATGTACTGTCGCATAATTATCATATATTTAGCACTAGGTAGTGTAGCAGGTTAGCACAGCCATGCGTCTTAATGTGATAATTACTAATATGGCTTTAGACGTTGGGTTGCATATATGTTACCTTTTTCCAACTAAAAGATATAGAGTGACATAGCAACCAAGTTTTTACTTCCATTTTAGTGAAGGTGTCAACAAGACATGCTCATACAAAACTTGTTTTATTTTAGTGATGTTTACATATAAAACTCGTTGTTGGTTTTAGTGGTCTAGCTTTTGTGTAACCTTTGATATATTTATAGTTTCAATTTCTCCGCATAATTTTTAGGTTTACATATGGATTTAATCATACATCATCATATAATACATTGTTTTGGTAAAACACTCGAAGGTCGTCTCTAGTTTTACCATCATTATCATATACAAGTAATACATTGTTTTGGTCAAACACCCAAAGGTCTCTCTACTTTTACCATCCTTTTCAAATGAGAAATCATTCTCTTTCACGTGAAGTTTTATACAAGATTTTCCGTCGACACTGCTACACCAACTCTACTTTCATCCATGTACCTGTACCCCTATTGAACTTAATATTTGCCAAGAAAATAAATGACACACGAATGGCCTCTCACAGTCATAGTATGGCCTCTCACTTGAAGCATTTTTTTTTCATTTTTTACTTATATTTACTTCCTTCAACACATTATTATCTCTTCCAGACTCCCCCTATTCCTCCACATAACCTTTCCTATTTACATGTCCCACCCATTGAGATAACTTGCAAGTCACAACTTACAACTAACCCCTCATCACATATTGATTTTTTAATCTATGAGAATGCTTATTGTTGACAAAAATTCACATTACAAACTACAATCAAAACTTTTAACTACTATATACTATGTATAATCGATATCAATTGATTGGATACAAAAAAGAGGATGAAGCATACTATAAATGCAGTTTATCTAAATACGGATCGAGTACAACTATTTTGATATTTTCTAGTGACTTGAGTTCAATTTGCAATAATTTGAATATAAATATTAACAAATACATTTAAAATGAGTATGAAATATAATATGTAGCTACTCTATCAATCTAACGAAAAATATACATACAATAGCTTCCATTATCATTACTAATATTTCATTATAAACTGATCATGTAAGATACTTAGATATAAACATATTTTGTCTACAAAATCATGCGCACCAGTGTCCTATGAGCTTCTTCCTTGCATTGCATCATGACCCGTCGTTAACATTACTTATATCAGCACCAAGCTCCTCGATCTTTAGCTCCAACCACTCAACCGTTTTAATCTCACCTTCAAGTCGTTTGAGCTAAAAATACAAAAACAAAATAACTAAAGCACATGTAAGTCACATCTTCCAGTTGTAGTTGTTTATAATAAAAAATAACTTGCAATGTAAGTGTGAGAGGGTGAGGAAAGGCACATCACCCACATTTGTAGTAAAGCACTAACTGTGGGTTGTATTGAAGGAAGAAGAAATGATGAAAATGACATGGAGAAAGAATTATAAAATGATAATAATAAAGTAAAAGTTCAGAAAAATTACTTATAATTAAACATGATTGATACTTGTTAATGCACCTGCATATATGAATCTGCTTGAGTGGAACAAACTTGAACAAGCATAACATAAAAAAAACAAATTATACGCTCATATTATATGTAAACATCACTAAAATAAAATGAGAGAGATCTCTAAAAAAGGTTGACAAAATATACCTTTCATTTAATGGCTACAATCAAATCCTTCAAGCATACATCACCCACATTTCGTTCCTAAAATATGTTTGACACACAACATCAATGCCATTAACACAAAATCCAAATCATTTGGATAGAATGATTGACACAGCATAGACTAAAGAGGCAAAGATCAAAGGAAACTAACAAAAGATTAAACATGAGTGACAAGATGGTTGCTTACAATAACATGAAATGGCGAGAAAATAAAGAAATGTGTGAATGGTGTGGGCTCTCCATCATATCACAACAACACGTGCATCTGCAATTTAAAGAAAGTTTAAATGCATCATATAAAGAATGAAAGCAAAGAGAGAAAAAGGAGAGAGAGGTAGTAAAAATGAGAGAAAAATGAGATGTTATGGGAGGGTACTGATGGGTGGGTGAATGAGTGTTTTATACACAAAAGAATTCAAAGTATTCAATAGTGATGTCTATGTGTCTTTTTCTCATGTTGTTATAGATGTTTACGTGTCTTTTTTTCATATCGTTACATATGTCTACGTGTTTTTTTCTCATGTTGTTACAGTAAAATGAGGGGCTTCTCATATATAATAATAAGACTAAAATACACGGTTGGTCCCTAAACTTGGCAGTCGATCGCGATGGGACAAAACTCGCCTTTTCATCGCCACAGTCCAAACCTTGGCCATTAAATGCCGATTCGTCCTTTGACCAATAATGCCGTTGTCAACGTTATGTTGGTGAGGGCAAACCGCTTTTCACCGTAAGCGCATTAAATAAAAACCGCTGTACAAAGGTCTGTAGCTAGTATATGTGTGTAACACGGTTTGGTCTACATTTATCACCCATCCCTAAACTATCCTTCAAAACCGGTCTTCTTCAAAACGATAATTGTTTCAAGATGGTACGTTGTCGGTGTGGTAAGTTTATTATTCGCACTTCGGGACCTCCGCCAACCTGTATGCCGATTCTTTGGTTGTCTTGTTCAAGTAAGTGCGCTTAATATTTCTTGTGTAAGTTTGTAACAATGGTGGTTGTTTAATGACTTGTCATAATCATCAATAGGGTCTTCTTGTCGGTGGATAAGATGGTATGATCCCGAAATCGTGCTCGCTCAAGAATGATCATACCAGCCTTTTGAGGGGAGAAATGAGCTTGAGGCAAGATTAGTAGTCGCTCAGGTGATGTGTGGAAGTGGAAGATTTACCGGTGCTAAGTTGGATGTTGTTCTTCATTGTTTATGCATTGGGATAACTTTTTAACCTTTTATGTAATGAGGCTAGTTGGTTAATGTTCTGTATCTTGAATTGTAGTAACCTTGTTATGAAGTATTCAGTTTTGTTTGTTTCTGATTTTCAATGCCTTATGGGTATGCAGATGCTTAGCAATTTGTTTAGGGTTGACTTTTAAATGTCAACATTCTTATGAGGTTCTATTTAGCTTTGGTTACTTTTGATGCAAATTATTCACACATCAAGCTTAGTCAATCTAAAAAAATACACAATAATGACATGGTTCCATAGTTAATGCAAATGGATATAATTCCAACTGCATAAAATTGCATACTTTTCAAAGCATGAGAACTACAGTTAGACACACACACACATATGTTTTTAGAGTACATAACTTGTCCATAGGAAATAACCTAGATGAAACATCGCTCAGATAATTAGCATAACAGATTTGACCTATGGTGAGGCCATCATTCTTTCCAGTGCAACCGCCGCCTAGTCATTCTTCGTAGTAGCAGTCGGTTGAAGCGTAAACCGCTGAACATCGCTTGACCGCATCCGAGAATCGACCGATTGATCATGTTGCCGGATTGACACCGGCTTGCTCATGCATGCCGGATCGGCAATTGCTTCATCTTGATGTTGTTGGGATTGTGACAGGATGCATCATGTATGATGGGATCTTCGCTGTCGGCTCTTGATTTTCGATTGAACACCACTTCCTTGAACCGCACTAACTTGGCTTTCAACAACAACACTGTACCTTCGCCTTCTTTATCCGCCGCTACCTTTTACCTTTAGGATGTTTCTTTTTCCCGCAGCCTTTAGTAGGCACTGCTTGACATTTCCTTATTGGCGCTCCACTACTTGCACCCAAAGATACCCTAGGCATGTTACCTTGTTGTGTCCAAGAATGCCACAAATACTACACTTAACACTCTTCCAAGCCCTTGACACTTACCATCCTTCACAATCTCTTCGCCTGTGAGCTATCCTAACTCTTTTCTACCTCTTGCGGTAGGCGGGTTTGTTTCGATTTCGTGGAACAATTGTTGTTGGCATAGTTGATTTTTCCCAATGTACACCGCTAGTTATAGGCGGACATGGTGTTTGTAGGTAGCCTCCCAAGTGAGAAGATAGTAACAAGGATGAGCCCATGTTTCTACAGCCCTACTTGTTGGCCATTTAAAGCCATATTCCAATTGGTAGCAACAACATGTTTACATGGTAAACCCGTTATCTCCCACCTTCCGCAAGTACAAGTCTTGTGTACAACATTAACTACACATTGGTCACCCCATGGTCCACTAACTCGAAACTTAGATCCCCATTCCATAAAACATTATACTTAATGCCTCTTTCTTAATAGCCTCTAGCATGTGTTGTGCAGTTGGTGTTAGTGGCCCATCACTCTTCTCAATCACCATAAGAACATGCATTATCCTCTTCATACAAGATTCTCGATGTATTCTAAGGTCGTAATAATTGGTTTGCTTAAACCCTCTTTTATTTTCTCATGAAACACTTGACACATGTTATTAAGTAACACATCGTAAGTAGCTCTCCTAAAGATGACAAGTAATAAACATGTATTAATTATAACTGCTTATATCGCATTTACAAATACAAAGTAAGTGAAACAGATAGATCACTTACATGAAAAATGCGACCTTGACCAATGGATCGGTGGTATCTTACTTAACCAATCATGGGCTGGTTGATTAAGTTTCTTGAGATCGCCATAGCTTTAAACCTGATAACAATGAGGTCATTGCACATTTCCACGATGGTCTTTGTAGGCCCTACCTTTCCATTGCGCTTCATTTTCTCATGAATGCTTTTAATACGTAACTGTGTTCTCACTTTGAAAAACTTCGCTAAAGCTCTACTTATATCCCGCACAAAATCAAATATGTTTATCCGTCTGTTTCAAAACAGAGACTTAAATTCATGAACAGAGTAAGAGAGTACCTTATTCATGTCAAGAATAAAAGTGATGCTTGAAATTGGCCCAAGTGCTATATCATCGGATAAACAATGAAGAAACCAAGTCCATGATCCTATGTTATCCGAATCAACAAAAGCATAAGCGAAAGGGTATATACCATTGTTGCTATCAATTCCCACAACCGCCATCATTGACCATTGAAAGGACCACGAATTGAAAAGCAACAATTTCAACAACGATCTCCCACAATCTTTAAATCCTTGCTTCAAAGCACCTAAACAAACATACACCTCTTGAATTCTCCGTTGGAAGAGACTCATCCGGAGGTCGCTCCACATTCATCACCACTGTTGTATTAGGGTTTGTCTTCGCAACTCTTGAACATAATCTCTCAACATGGTAAATTGTAGCTTGAATTGACCCCGATGGTCATTATTGCTAGGTTTTTGGCCCTTAAAACCTTCTCAGGGACACTTGAAGGTCGATTGGTTGGTAAGTTGATTATGCATGCACTGACAGAAGTCGTGGATTTGTTTCAACTTGTGCCGTAATTTTCTCAGAGATATAGCGAAGGTCAAAAGCTCGACTTCCTTGATTGCAAACAAGTGTGTTGCTCATTATATGTTCCGACCGACTGATACACTGCCTCACCATTCCCGCCGACAAACAATAGCCATGGGCGTAGTATTTGTGAAGGGTCCTTTTGCCGTAAAGCAATGCATTTATACCCTTCGCTTAATGGACTTCTAGATGGGCCTATATCCACCCAGACCTTCATTGGGCCCGAAAGTGGAACACAACCCCTACACCGACCCTTATTCTTGTTTTGTCATTCTTCACAAAAACAACTCCTCCTAGTTTCTATTGAATGCTCTCTTACTAGGTTTTTACTTCCCCAAGTACCAAACTCCCGACCAAAGATAGAAAAAGTGGTATAGACGCCATTAGCAAATTCTCGTGTTGGAAACTAACATGGTCACCGCAAAATACATCATCAACCATCACAGTAAATCATTTACCAACCGCCGTCATCACTTATATTATCGGTTGTTCCTTCTTCACCTAAATCATTACTCGACCTACTTGTACCATACCAAGTTGTGCATCATTCTCTTGACAAGTGTTCTCTTCATTTGGTTCAATTGAATCATCAATTGCATTGCCAAAGTCACTAGTGTCACTCGCTTGTAACAGAGTAACATCAACAACAGATCCTCTTCCATGTTATCCTCGAGTCAATTGAAACAGAGTTACATCCACATCAGCTCCTCAAACCCGTTATTGACATCAACTAGTGCTCACCGCTTTGTGTAAATGCTTCTCCCGAGTCAATTGAAACAGATTAACCTCAAAATTTTCGTGCTCCTCAAAGTCATTATTGACATCAACTAGTGTTGTTCCAACTTTGTCTAAGTGCTTCCCGACTCACTCTAAACAGATTAACCTCAACATTATCGTGCCCTTTATAGCATTGTCCTCATCAATAACTACTAAAGCACGCCACTATTATGAACAGTCACTAGCAAATGAGCGCCTAAGGTGGAAAAGAGTGGCTCAATGTTTGGCAAATTGCTAGATTCACCAATATCATTGACGCCCACAGCAATTGTGTAAGTTGGATAAACGGATCTAGGCGTGTTCATTATCTATATCATCTAACACCAACCGCTCACAACAGATTGAATAGCCGCAGAGCAACTTTTCTCCTATCTTCATCCATCTCCCAAAACACGCCTTAATTGATTGTGGGGACATTTCGAAAGTTCTAATCTAGTCTTCCCTATTTCAACATACACGCCTATCGCCTTATGTTGTATGACAACATCTTTCAACAAGTCTACATTAGCAGCTTCACGCAAAGAAAACAAACCGTCGCCTAATGTACAACCGTGCTTAAGAAAGTAGAAATAATTGGTTTGTCCAGACTCATAACCGATTTGGGTCATGAGAGCATCCATTTCATCAACAGATACCTCTTTATTTCCACAAGATCAACAAGGCATTTCTTGCCTCCTTGATATATCCCACCGAAAGTATTTGAATGTACCTTCATAATGGAACATCATGCTAAACGATCCAGTTCACCCACAGATAAAAATGTACAAAAACATTGTTAAGCTAAAGTTACCTAAAAGGGAATAACTTAATCAACAGTACTAACATATGATTGTAATAGGCTCTAACCAAAAAGACTTACAATATCTCCTAATTGCGCCTCTTTCCTCCGCTTCACGATCATCATATAAAGGATATTCCTTACTCGCCACGTAGTAAATCCAAGGTGGTTGTTTGTTATTTTCTTACTCGATTATTTGATTTGATGATAGACATTGCATTAGGGTTTTCTGGTAGGCTTCCAAAACAAGTTTGGGGATGAGCAATGAGTACACGCTTTGTTATATTGTACATAATGGCGGAAATTGGACAAGACAACCAAACGCTACAAGAATAAAACAAAATGACTATTGTACCTCAACAAGAATATGATTACGGGTTTTGTGGCGATAACTGGAACGCTGACAACGCCGCTTATTGGTCAAGGGACTAATCGGCATTTAATGGCCAAGGTTTGGACCTCGTCAGTTCGCGAAAGTGAAAAGGCCGAGTTTTGTCCCATCGCGATCCGCCTGACCGCCAAGTTTAGGGACCAACCGGTGATTTTAGTCTTAAATTCAAATAATGATATAAAGCTTTAGTTCAACGAAATGAGTTTCACAAGACGAAATAATAAACCGGCGCTCGAGTCCTACCCTTGTCCTAAAGTTCTTAATGGTATCATCTCCACCACAAACGCCGATCGATCGTTAACGGGGCCTATCAAGAAAAATTCACGTGCTCTGTTGGCATCTCCGATAAATACAATCACTAAGACAAATGCTCATTGCTTGAGGCCGGGTCTTTAAAAGAGGGTTCGGTACTCCGATTGGCATCCTTAGAATAGGTGATCCATTCTTCACCTTTCGGAGAATAAAGATATAATTTCAAGAACTTGCCATTTAATGCTTACTTGGAGCACAAGTTAAAGAATATTCGGATAGGATTAATGAACAAACTTTCCAAAATAACTTTTTTTAGGAAAGTTTGATCAATACCTAAACGCGGATATTTCGTTTCCATATTAAATACATCCATAGATACAACCTTAACAATTATCCTTAAACTGCAGAGGAGAATTATTTTACATACAAAACTTTTCTTACATAACAAGTGACTCATCTCTACCATCCATCTAAAAGAAAATCAATTACCGAGATTAAAAGATTATATTATTTCACCTATTTTTATAATTTAAATATCTCTTAAACCGCTAATAGTTAAGCAAAAATAATTACATTATCGCGACGGAGCTTAATTATCTTTCTATAGACGCAAGACTTTGATATATACTTTCGAAAAAGAAAAAATCGCTTTTTTCACGTTGCCGTTTTTTTCGCTTTTCTTCGAACCGAATTTGCATGAAATATCACGATTTAACACTAATTTGAAGATCACATGTGATATTAGTGTTAAATCACATATGATATATAATATGATATACATATGATACTAGTGTTTAATCATATGTGATAAATCACATACGATATACATATCATATATGATTTAACACTAATATTACATGTGGTATTCAAATTAGTGTTTTATCATATATGATTTTAATGCAAATTTCGGTAACGTAAAAAATACGAAAAAAAACTTAAAAAAACGTGAAAAATACGAAAAAAAATTTTTTTGTCGAAAGTATATCAAAGTGCCTATCTATAGAAAGATAAGTAAATGTTCGTCGCAATGATATATTTTTTTCCGCTTAACGATTAACGGTTTGAAAGATATAAATATTTGAAAAAAAATGATGAAAGTGGGTTTTTTAAATTGTTGAGATTAATCTCATCAAAGGTGGAGATTGATTCCTGATAGGTAATCACATCTTAAATCTAAATTGCATTATATATAATCGCATTTGAAGAGCAAAAACATCACAGTCGACAATCAATCGAAGGACGTGCATCATTAACCTAGTAAGTTTTCTTATTCAACAAGTTTAAAGTTTTTTGTTACTATGGCTGTTTTCATTCATCATTATATTACAGTATTCTCGGGTTACCATCAGGGGAAGAGGGAACCAATCTTTCAAACGAAGATATTAAGAAAGTGTATCGATCAAAGGCTTTGGAATTGCATCCAGACAAGAGACGCGACGACCCTAATGTTGTAGTTGATTTTCAACAGCTTCAAGCGTCTTATGAGATCCTTAAGGATGAAAATACTAGGAAAGAATTTGATAATGTAGTCGTGATTCGAGTAAAGAAACAAAAAAAGTCAGAAAACATATTCTGAGCATATGAGTAAGAGGTCGGAAAGAAAGCATGGTTATGGAGGAAATAGACGTGA
Organism: Chrysanthemum lavandulifolium; assembly: GCA_022545495.1. Classification (NCBI taxonomy): domain Eukaryota; kingdom Viridiplantae; phylum Streptophyta; class Magnoliopsida; order Asterales; family Asteraceae; genus Chrysanthemum; species Chrysanthemum lavandulifolium. The sequence goes on along the minus strand of CM040245.1, from coordinate 106,281,415 downwards.
GTGACGAAGAAGAATGATGGAAGAGCAAGAAACTGATAGGAAAAGAATGATGGAAGAAGAGCTCGAAGAAGAAAAAGATATTGATAGAATGATGGCTAATCATAAAGAAATTAAGAGGAGTATGATGTTTGATCTTCTAGGAAGAAAGCGAAGGTCGATGACTGCTTTTGAAGATATAGATGATTGGATAATGAAGTCTGATATTGAAGGAAGATATCGTAGAACGATATATGATCCTGAAGTAAGAAAACGTGCTGCGGCTAACAGCTGAATATTAGGGGCACAAGGTTATTGAATACTAACTTATTAATCCATGTAAGTCAAGATTAGTGTAGTATTTATGTATGTATATAAGCTTAGGGTCCTAGAATGACAAGTATAAAGTTTATAACCGTTTATTCGGTTATGGTAGTTTAGATAACCGTTATGTCGGTTAGTAATGTGTCGGTTAGAAAAGTATAAGTACCCGAAAACCAAGTTTGTATTTGTAACGATTGTTTTATATCAAATAAACTTAGTATACTTTTTTTATCCAATTGTTCATAGAAAGAAAGATAGACTAACAGTTGGCATCAGAGGCAAAAGATTCGAACCAGAGAAAACAGAAACCAATTGATTCAGGGAATCAATCAAGAGAAGAAGAGACCGTGCGCATACCGGTCAATCAAGAAGAAGAGGAAAAGACCGATTGATAAAAACGAAAACATAGTTGTTTTCACCACATCGTTACCATCATATCAATGCCCAGTTTTAAGCAATACAAATTATACATTATGGGCATTAAGAATGAAGAAGATATTAATGGCAAATTGAGTATGGGATTTAGTAGAAGGAACAGGTACATCAAAAGAGATTGATGTAAAAGGATAGTTCGGCGTCAAGATACCTATTTCAAGGGTTACCGAAGATTTGCAAATGCAAGTCATGGGATGTGAAACAAAGAAAAGAAATTTGGGACTCTCTAAAGTTCGATTTATTAGAATGTAAGATGTACAACAGCACACTCGCAACAACTTAAATCGTAATTTGAAAGACTTGTGATGAAAGAAGATGAAACAATAGATTCATTTCCGGGAGGTTGATGAGTATTATTACAAAGGTGCTACATGTGGATTGACGTTTGATGAACAAACAAAAGTACGAAATTATCAATGCAAGCCGATAAGTTTGTACTAAGAGTAGCAACCATTGAAATGGTTGTTGATTTTAAGAAAGCAAAATTAGAGGAGATTATTGGGAAACTTAAGACTTATGAAGAAAGGCTTAAGTTTAGAAAAGGAAGTGAGGAAGATAATAGTGAGAAGTTGTTGTTCACACGCCAAGGAATAATGTAAATTATGAACTAACTATGGAAATGATAGACGAGGAGTGGTAATCGTACACGAGGAAGAGACCAAGGAAGATTCATAAGAGATAGTAAGAATGGAGATAGTTATGATAGAAACAAGAGAAACCATGGAGATCAAACTACCATAGGAGAGACTTTAGAGAAATAGAGTGTTATAATTGTCATGAGTTTGGACACTATGCTGCAAATTGTCCAAAACCAAACCGTAGAGAAGAAAAAGCAAATCTTGTGTTCGAAGATGACGAACCAGCACTATTGATGGTTACTAGTAAAGATGAAAATGAGATAACATCCTTAAAAGAAGAACCGAGAGGGAAAGAAATTATCATTGAGAAGGATGAAATTTCAAAAGTAAAATTAGAAGATATGCGGTCAGAAATAGAAATTGATTTGAAGAGTAAATTAGAGTTTTGGAAGTTCGAAATGCTTCAAGAGTTAGAGATTGAAAAACAAGAGTTTGAGAAGAAAATAAGAAATAGAGAATTGGCATTTGAGAAACAAATGCAGAGAGAATCATAGAACCTCAAGAAGTTGAGAGATTGTACAAGCAAAGAGACGAAAGAGTTAAAGACAGTAAGAGAACAGTTTGAGAAAGAAAACCATGGAGTTATTTCAGATAACAAACTCCTAGAAGAAGAGAGTTGACAAGAATGAATGCAAGAAACATCGAGAGACGCCATCAAGATTTCGTAAGGAAAGCCGGGTGAGAAAAGACATCAAGTCAAGAAACGAAAATCAATCAAGATTGTGATACTAGAAATAGTGTGTTGGAGATTCAAGAGTACGAAACAATACAAATGAAGAAAGTTGGTGACAAAGATGATCAAGATGAGATTGAAGACAAGGAAGATAGAAGACCAATCAAGGAGAAAACTCAAGACATATTTAGTGTTGAAGAGCAAGACAAAGGAAGAGGAAGCAAGCCAAAGTTTAAAGATAAAGATAAAGGAGCTTGAAGATATCAAAGGCATGGATTAATAAATTAGGGAGGAGTACTGGATACTAACTTATTAAACCATGTAAGTCAAGATTAGTGTAGTATTTATGTATGTATATAAGCTTAGGGTCCTAAAATGACAAGTATAAAATTTATAACCGTTTATTCGGTTATGGTAGTTTAGATAACCGTTATGTCGGTTAGTAGTGTGTCGGTTAGAAAAGTATAAGTACCCGAAAACCAAGTTTGTATTTGTAGCGATTGTTTTATATCAAATAAACTTAGTATACTTTTTTTATCCAATTGTTCATAGAAAGTAAAATAGACTAACAAAGGTTGCTAAATAAAGCACTTGGTAACTTTAAGAATTCAATCGACTTTGAGAACAATATTGTGTCTTATTTTGTTATTGACTCAATTTCATTAGAATCAGAAACCACCTATAGTTTTAGTATTTTTTTAAGGGTGAAAGCTAAAACATGACGTGATTTTCAAAACAACCGATGACGCACAATTTTGAAAATGACCATTGACGCATATATTTTCAAATTTAACAATGTCGCATATGACCGGTAACTAACAAGTTACCGGTCACAAACTTTCAAAATGACAAATGGTCCGCGACTTGCGTTGACTTTCACGGTCATCCCCGACTTTATTTTCGGTTAAAAAGTTTGAGCAATGGTCCTATGGTCATTAACTTTGATTTAGTCCGTTTTTCCGTTTCATCCGTTTTTGTCGCTTTTCTTACGTTTTGTCCGTTTTCTTACGTTTTTTATCGGTTTCATCCGTTTTAGCCATTTTCTTACATTTTGTCCGTTTTCTTACGTTTTGTCTTTTCTTTCGTTTTCTGTTTTCCGTTGTTTTCACGTTTTGTTCGTTTTGAGCGTTTTATCGGTTTTAATTCGTTTTGTCCGCTTTTCACGTTTTATCGATTTTCATCCGTTTTGGCCCTTTTCTTAAATTTTTGTCCGTTTTATCCGCTTTTCTTCGTTTATGCATTTTCTTCGTTTTGCTGTTTTCATCTGTTGTTTTATGTTTTGTTCGTTTTACGCGTTTTATCGGGTTTAATTCGTTTTGTCCGTTTTTCTTCGTTTTGTACTATTTCAACATGTTGAAAATTTTTCCATAAGGAAAAAAATTCGGAAAAAATTTTCCAAAAAAATTTGAATTTTTCGCAATTTGAAAAAATAAATAGGAAAAAAAATTTCGAAAAAATTTTGAAAAAAATTAAAAATGTAAGTAAAAATTTGAAAAAAATTTGAATAAAAAATATTTTCAAATAATTTTTTTAAATATTTTTCGAATATATATTTTTAAAAATCTTAAAAAAAATTTGAAAAAAAATTATAAAAATTATAAAAAATTTGAAAAAAATTATAAAATTTCAAAATTTCAAAATTTTTTTTAAGATTTTTAAAAAAAATATATTCGAAAATATTTTTTAAAAATTATTTGAAAATATTTTTTATTCAAATTTTTTGAAATTTTTACTACATTTTTAATTTTTTCAAATTTTTTCGAAATTTTTTTCCTATTTATTTTTCAAAATTATGAAAAAATTCCAAATTTTTTTTGAAAATTTTTTTCGAATTTTTTTATGGAAAAATTTTCAACATGTTGAAATAGTACAAAACGTAAGAAAAACGGACAAAACGAATTAAACCGATAAAACGCATTTAAAACGAACAAAACGTAAAACAACAGATGAAAACAGCAAAACGAAGAAACAGATAAAACGTAAGAAAACGGATAAAACGGACAAAAATGTAAGAAAAGGCCAAAACGGATGAAAATCGATAAAAACGTAAGAAAACGGACAAAAACAAATTAAAACCGATAAAACGCATTTAAAACGAACAAAACGAAACAACAGATGAAACAGTAAAACGAAAGAAAACAGATAAAACGTAGAAAACGGACAAAATGTAAGAAAATGGCCAAAACGGATGAAACCGATAAAATGTAAGAAAACGGACAAAACGTAAGAAAACCGACAAAACTAAAAACGAACTAAACTGAAAGTTAATGACCATATGGACCATTATCAAACTTTTTAACCGAAAATAAAGTCGGGGACGACCATGAAAGTCAACGCAAGTCACAGTGACCATTTCGCTATTTTTGAAAGTTTGTGACGGTAACTTGTTAGCCGGTCATCATATTACGTGATATCGTTCTAAATTGAAAATATATGCGTGATAAAATTCATTTTCAAAATTCATTGCAGACATCGGTTGTTTTAAAAATCACGTCATGCTGCTTTTTAGTTTTCACCCTTTTTAATCTTTGCTATTTTATGTTTATGCTCTTATATAATGATTTTCATCATAATTATCCCCATACTGATGCTTTATAATTTATTCCAGGGGGTTGTCTCTCATGCTGATAGAGATATGGGCCATGATGCAGCAGATCCATGAGGCCGTTTCACATACAATGGTAAATAATATTAAAGGGGCGTCGGTGGGCTAGCTCCAGCTAGCACCCGAGTTAGTGAAGGTTCAGCGTAAGAGAGATGAAACAGTACTTCATCTGTCTCCGCATACAAAGACAAGAAGTGGTACTTGGAATGAGATCCTCTCAAGTTAAGAAGATGAACTTGACTCAAGTTGGATGATTGTGAGCCATTGTATTTGATCCAATGGATCAAATCAAAATAATTTCTTTTGATTTGAGTCATTGGATCAAATTCAATGACTCATATATTCCCAACTTGAGTCAAGTTATCCTCTCAACTTGAGAGGATCCCAATCCAGTGGTACTTATAGGGTAGAGCAAAACGCTCCTCTTCTGAGTGGCACATGAGAAGATCTAATGGTTGAATATGCGGCAAATACAATATGAAATCCATTGGTCTCAAGTAAATTAAATCACAATTACCTAAAATAGCTTATTGACACTAAAATAAAAAAAATGGAAAAAAAACTATAAATGCTTAATGTACTTTATCAAAATAACTCATTGTGTTCTCAACTTTTTATTGTCATTATACTTAATGTTGTTTCCATCGATATCATTATACATAACCGCTTTCATTTTATTCGGTTATTTTACGTCCGCTTTTATCCGTTTCAGAATCGTCCATTTTATCCGTTTTATTTTAATCACGGGATAAAAGCAGATAAAAGCAGATTAAAACCGCTTTTATTATCCATGTCAAAACGGTTTTTATCTGCTTTTATACGGACATATTAAATGAAAACGGATAAAATGGACGATTTACTAAAACGGATAAAAACGGATGAAAATAAACGAATAAAATGAAAACGGTTATGTATAATAACAATAAGTGAAGTAGAGAGAGCATAATGAGTTTTTTTGTAAAGTACGTTATGAATTTATAGCTTTTTTTCCCACAAAAAATCTCATAATATATTGCGTAATATAAGTGTTACAAACATAAAACGTAACTATAATACTTGAGCTGGATCCACTAAGAAGAAACATAAAAATAAGAAGAATGAGAAATGTTTTCAGCCACATATTTCAAATGAAGAATGAGAATTTCATGGGAGATGATCTTTTTGTAGAGTGCATCCGAAATGTCATTGTGGTTATTCTCATCCTTCTCATTTTACTTTATTTCTTATTTGATCCTTACTCCTTAAAATCAAACTATACTTATCAGGTTGAGCTCTAAACAAGATAAATGTCAACTACGGGTAAACAAGTATCTGTCATAGATCAACCTAAGGCTATGCACAATGGCGAACTAGTTCGTCGGTGCCACATCAGCTTTCTCTCTCCGACGACCTGACGACGACCTAGTTGCCACAGTGGTAAAGTTTTAAAAAACTGTTTTTTTTTTATGTTTGTGTGTTGAACTCGGTTGCCAAGCCGAACTAGGTTGGCATTTTGTTGATGCTCAACCGAACACAACTTTTCCTCCACAGTGGGTGCAACCTTAGGCAACCCATCATAACCGAACATGGCAACCGCACCATTGTGCATAGCCTAAAAGCCTACTCCGTATTCTACTTCAGCTGAAAATCCACTTCAGGATGGCCTGCTGATTTCGGTCCAGAACTCCAGATCATAGAACCGGAACCATGACAAAAATTAGATGATTTAAGAAAAAGTAAACAATACTATATATTGTAAATAGAAACACAAAATTTTTTAACCGGATGCATTTAAGAAAAATCAAGTTTTTCATAAGGATTAGCACTAAACCACAAAAATCCATGGGTGTCCCTAACCGTCCAGGATTGATCAGCCCGTTAATCTCGAGTTACATCTTAACGACAAGTTTTCTTTTAAGGAAATTAGTACATCCTAAAATAAGTGATTATAATTTCACAAAAACTTGGGATGTGATTCTTCCAACTTGGAGCACAAGTAAAAGATCGATACATATTTTCCATATTTATTAATAAAGAAATAAGACCTTGATAATTATCCTTAAAGTACATCACAAATATATAAAAATCGAATTAGAAGAACAAAAAGCATCATAGTCGACAATCATTCAAAGGACGTTCATCATTAACATAGTAAGTTTCTTGTTCCACAAGTTATAAGGTTTTTGTTACAATGGCTGTTTTCATTGATCATTACAGTATTCTTGGTTTGCCATCAGGCGAAGAAGGAACCTATCTTGCAAACGAAGATATAAAGAAAGCTTATCGATCAAAGGCTTTGGAATTGCATCCAGATAAGAAACGGGACGACCCTAATGCAGTTGCAGACTTTCAACAGCTTCAGGCGTCTTATGAGATCCTTAAGGATGAGAAAACTAGGAATGAGTTTGATATTGCTGTCATTATTCGAGTGAATGAACAAAAACGTCAACAAGAAATTTTTGAGAATAAGATAAAACAGTCAGCAAGAAAGCGTACGAGTGAAGTTGCCCACCCGGCTCCTGACCAAAAAGAGCGTGCAGGACTTAAAAGGGATCGTTATGAAGGAAGTACAAGGATGGTGTATGACTGTTATGTAGGAAGTAGGCAGGAGCAGCGTAGAAGGTATGATTGTTATGTAGGAAGTAGGCAGGAGCAGCGTAGAAGGTTTCTTGATCGTGATGAAAGTAAAAGGGGACTAATTAAAGAGCTTGAGAGAATGATGGATGATCGTCAACAGGGCCGCCTCAGGGATTTTATAGGCCCTCTGCAAAGGTGATGAAATTGCTAAGAAAAATAAAGCCTTGCTGGTGTTTCTCATGTGGAATAGTTATCGACCAAAGTATGCTTATTTTTTCGGGCTAAAGGCACCATAATGTATCATACTTGTCACTTGCACCTTTTATATGTATAGAATAAGTTTTTTTTTGCTATTCTATGTACTAAACTTGATTTTTTATTGTATTATTTTTGTATACTTAATGACAACTATAATACATATAGTAGCAAAAAAATGAGGGGCAAAGTACATAAAAATACAATAAAATCAAGTTTAGTACATATAATAGCAAAAAAAATTGTTCGATACATATAAAAGGTGCGAGTGACAAGTATGATACATTACGGTGCCATTAGGCTTATTTTTTATATATACATAAATAAATAAACTAGCAATGAGCTAGAGAATATCACAGACGTTGCTAAAGCTCTTGTTAACTTTGTGATTTCAGTTGAGAATCGTTGTGTTTGTTTATTTTATTTTTTTGAATCTCTAGAGCTATAACTTTTAGACTTTATGTTTATGTTATGCTATGTTTGCTAGCAAATTACTGCTTTTCATCAAATTTATATCCTTCGCATCATATTGATGCTTCATAAATCTTGCAGGGTCTGTTGATCGTGATGTACATACAAAAGCAAATTAATAACTTTAGAGCAGACACAGGCTGCGCAAATCAGTGAAATTTGATGAAAGGATCGGGTTTACATGTGATTGTGAGGCACATGAGAAATTCTAGGTGGTTAAATGTGTGCCGGTCACAAGTATATGGTAAATGAGACATGTTCCAAAAATCGGTAAGGCGCACCTTTTTGGTGTAGTGTTGAGTCATTCCTGAAACATGCTTTGAGAAGACCATAATTAGCCTGCTTGGAACTGTCCACTCTTGATCAAAATGCCACCATTATGGAACTTGCAGCAACTGGACATAAGAAACTATATATTAATTTAGATCAATATTTTCTGCCATCAAACCAACACAACATAACACCATTTCAAACCAGCAACTTCCTCAATACAAAGCATAAATAAACTGAATCGTGAGTCGGAGACCATACCATTGTTGTATACTATAACAAGACATGAACCTCCAGATTAGCAAATTGATTAGTTCTTAAAGCATTCAAAACTGGAACTCTTTTTCAGCATATACAATAAAATTAAATGGATAAACAGTGAAAAAACTTACAGTATTTAAGTTACACGAGAAAGTCGAATTTTTTTACTCTGATATTAGTAATACTAGTTGTCTAACCCACCCGATGGGCGGGCTACTTTCATAAGATTCTACGTTCATTTGTATTTTATGTAAATACGTTTTATGTTTAAGTCTTTTGTATTGCAGGCAAGATGATGATATATGAGCACAAAATAATATAACGAAAATGGAAAACAAAAAATTATGGCAGGTTGTTTACTATGTGTTTGTAAGAAAAAAAATAATAACATGTATTAATTAAAACATTATTAATGGTGCGTTAAAAAAAATAAATGAAGTATAAATTGCAGGCAAGATGATAATATATGAGCACAAAATAATATAACGAAAATGGAAAACAGAAAATTATGGCAAGTTGTTTACTATGTGTTTGTAAGAAAAACAAATAATAACATGTATTAAATAAAACATTATTAATGGTGCGTTAAAAAAATAGATGAAGTATAAATTGTTTAAAAAAATCAATACATTAGATTGTTTTGTTTTGAAAAAAAAGAAGCAATTTAATAAGAGCAACTCAAACTTTGCAAATTTTTGAACAATATATTGGTACAATTTTGTAATATTGTGTTATAGTTAATAACTTTGAGTTATGCATATGCATAAAGTCTAATTGATATGTGATGACAACACGTGAATACAAATAATTATGAACCAAAGAAGTAGTCGATAATGGATAAGTAACTTATCTAATAACCGTGAAAGCAATGATAGCACCACCATACACCAGACGTGAACATGTTGTTTGCTTGAATAACGAAAAGTGGCCACTTGTTGCGAATATGTTTTCATTGACATTTAACCTAAAAATGATCGTTGTTTGAAGAATAACATGAATGGTTATTTAGCGTTAATGTGGTTGTTCTGTCACAAAAATAAAAAATCGATTACTTGTAAAAAAAATGTATTAGTAAGGCTTGTGTTTATAAATTGAAAGTTGTTTAAATAAAAAGTAAATAATTTAAGTTGTCTAACTTACTTGGGGTTGTATAACCTTGAGGAGATAAAATAGTAGGGTGATTTGAGACATGTTTCAAACTATAAGCAGTACTAAGTTGTATATTAGAATGGTTAGTATTTGTTATATCACTAAGTCGAGGTCTTCTAGGTCTACGTATTGCTAAACACCCAGGCGTACGTATAATGAACAAATACCCTTAACAGTAACTTGATGAAAATATAATCGTAATTGAAAAATAAACAAACGATGCATACTTGGTGTAGTTTTTGTATTAGGACACCAGCCAGGTGGAATTAATCAAATGCTCGTATTATTAGCTTTAAAAAAATAGAAACAAAAAATGCTCTATTTCACATATATTTCACATATATGTTTACCTATAATGAAATAGATGATAATAGTAATTTGTTGTGCATAAATCCGTAATTTATAAAAATATATATGTGATGCATACTTGGTGATGTTTTTTAGTAGGAGGCCATCCAGAATGACGTAAATCGATGCCTGTATCATTAGCTATTGAAAAAAATACAAATAGTTTAATAAAATAATGTTACTTGTTTCTAATACGTATTGATTCTAATAAGTATTGTTTCTAATAATGTTACATGTTGTTATCCGCTTTCCTCTTTGTTAATGAATTGTTCAAGGTTGTGACTCTAACCTATCATACAAAACAATGAACTAACCAACCATGATAAAATCATCAACAAAATGACATAACGAAAGATTAAAGTTGATCATAGACATGCCTAATTGTCATATTATGTTTTCGATCAAACTCGTTACGACATACATTTTGTTGTGTTTTATTTGTCTCTTTCTCATGATTTCTCATATCCACTTACTTTGCATATGATCATGGTGAAAAAAATGTTTCTAATGAATTTGTTGTTGTATCACTAAAATGTTAACATTTAAAAAAAATCAATTTACTTAAAATCAAATCACTAATTTATAGGGATTTCATTTAATTTAATTATTGAATGCTAAAATACTGGAAAGTTTCTATACTCGTATATTTACATTATGGAGGTGTAGATTCGTTTATCAATTTTAATTTTTAACATTTATCACAAATCTTGTAATGGTACAATGGTTAAGTTGTTTCATTCGTTGTGGATATGTGTAAAGAACCTAAGTTCGAACCTTGCCTCGGCAGTTCTTTTTTATTATTTACTTTCTGTAGGATGAATTTTACAGTGTTTATAGAATGACATATCATCGTTAAGTTATCGTTGACGTGGCAAAAATGATGTGTCATGGGCTCCTCTATTATATAGTGTGGAGATGATACTAGTAAATATTTGTTTGAATTTGTGAAATTGTTGAAAAGAATTGTATTTTCCATTTTCCCCTTTGATTAACATTTAAGATTATAATCATGGTGAAGATACCATGTTTAGTGTTGATCAATGTTTGACCAGTTATCTAATAAGAGTATAAGGGTGTGTTTGTTTTTAAAAATGTTTTACTAGCCTCTTACCTTACCAGAGTAAGCAGGTGGGCGACGTTTTGGTTGTTTGTTTTTTCTTTTGAGTAAGCACCCGGTTAGACATATAACATCTTACTCAAGAAGGTGAGACTTGTCTTCTCATCCTCTTACTCGTTTTGCAAACTTTATACAATATATTTGATTGTTTATTAACTATGTTATATTTATGATAAAAGTCTTGTTTCATATTTACATAAGTTCTTATTATCGCATCGTTGGTTTAATAAACAATTGCAAAACGAAAGACTTAAAAGCGTTCGGACAATTATACAAAACAAACAACATTCATTCGTTCAGATTTAGACTTTCTACCACCTTCTTGCAAGAAGATCGGTAATGATTCGCACCCAAAATATCTTAACGAAACAAACACACCCTAAGACAAAAAAGGGACCAAGTCAAACTAGAATATAAGCTTGTTATCATGTGACAGAATATAATAGTTGCACCTTGTTAAAAAAAAGTAGAAATTTGTATGTATCTGTGTAGATTTTGAGATAGAACTTGCACATGAGGGTTGTATGACTGTATCACATGAATTTTGGATGCTAATTGGCATAACAAGCAAGACTGATACCACTTTTTAGTACATAACAAGTTATACCATGTTCATTGTATAAACAAAGGTTAGAAAGGCAACTATACAGTTGATGTTAAAATGACATACAAATTGTATCAAGCATGCATACTTTTATTGTTCAAAAAAAAAAAAAAAAGCATGCATACTTTTTAATGCATAAAAGCACATGCTCATCCAAATGGGTTCTCAACATATGTAAACTTGGCATATACAATGGTTTTAAAAAGTGATAATGTGATATGAACTATAAACTAATAATTTGATCATTTGATGTAACAAAACAGACTTTGGATACATGATAATATCACATTATCATCTAACAATATATTAAAAAATGACATAATAAATCAATCAGAATCAGAATCCGTTATTTTTTGGTGATAAGAAGCCAAACACCCCAAACTACAACTTTTGAATACATAAAGTTTAATTGATACACCAGAAGTCCCTCTCTAGTCTCTCTGACCACAAGTGAAAAAGGTGAAAACTTTACAGCAAATACATAACCAGAGCCAAAAGAAATGAATCACATGGCAACCCAAAAACAAAAATCACAAATGCAGGCCAGAATCTTTAGAAACACCAATTGCCCTCAACTTGGAAAATGGAATCAGAAAGTGGCTTCAAAACAAGACAATTGGGATCAGACCACACATTTTGGAGCACAAAAAAGTTGGCCAATAAGTAATGGTCTTCATTGGGCCAAAATGAGTCACATGGTTACCTAAAACAATCATCACCATTGCAGAATCTTTAGAAACACACACCAATTACCTTCAACTTGGTGATTGGAATCAGTAAGTGGGTTCAAATCAAGACAGATGGAATCAAACTACACATTATAAAAAATCTTGAATTTGACCCAAAAGGTCAATGTTCTTATCTCACTCGGTAAACTAAAAGTCTAAAAATATATAACAGAAATGAAGAATCCTCAAACAAAAAAAATCAGAAAGTGGGTTCAAGTCAAGACAATTAGAAATTTAGAATTAAATAATCAAACAACAAAACTTAAAGCAAAAACATAGTTGACAAATAAAGTCAACGCTTTCATTTGCAAAGATAGATAAGCCCAAGGTAGTTTAGTTGGTGAAAAATTTTCCTGTTTTCGTTTCAAATTCTTGCAGAATGGAGTGGTTTTTCTTCTGCAGAAGAGTTGAGAAATGTGAAACCGTTTAGTTGAGTTATATTTTTCCATTTTCAAAATGAAAAGTTGTTTAGTTGAAGATGGAGGATGGAAGATGTGTGATAAAAGTGTAGGGTGAAAGAAATGGTGTTATTATTTTGGAAATGAAAAAAGTGAAAAGGGTGTAATGTTATTTTCATTTTTCTATTACAAGTGGAAAATGAGAATTTCATATTTTGGAAAATTATTGGAAAAAGTCACACTAAACAGATTTTCGTTTTTCTTTTCATATGGAAAATTTTCGGAAAATGGAGTATTCTCCAACTAAACTACTCAAACATTTGGGATTCTCTTTCACTTTCCATACTAATAGTCTTTAACATACACGGTTAAACACTATGAACATTTTTAAGGAAAACAACAACTTGCAGAAACTATAAATAAAAACGGCTACTTAGTTTTTTAACTTTAAACCTAAAACTTGCATCGCCCTTTGTGCAACTATCCTATGCCGCAACCGGGATTGCTGACTCACCGACTGGTGGTGCTGAGATGACAGTGTCTGGGACTGGGACAGGGGTAGGAACAGGTGCATGGTCAGGGACAGGAACATGGTCAGGGTTCGCGGCAGCAGGTGGTGGTGCTGGTGGTGGTTGTAACTGAGTGTAGTGAAACTCAATCTGTAGCCTGTGATGAAGCGGTTTTGAAGAGCATGAGCCTCTTTTCATATCTGCTAGCAGTTCTCTGATAGGAATGGCCGCCAAGAAGCTTTTTATATACATTTTGCAAGATTCTTTTCCCTCACAAATAAGCACGTTTTCACACGAATTCTGGATTGATTCCACCGGTTCTGCAGTTGACTTTCCGGTTGAACCATCAGAACCCGAATCAGAAAGAGGAAGTTCATAAATGGTCGAGTTTCTGTCAAATTTCAAGATATAAGCTTGATTGCATCCCTCAAAGAGCCTCTCTCCTAAAGTGTCGATAATATAATAAGCCTCAGAGTCAACTTTCAATACAAAGAAGTGGTCGTTCCAGCTTACTATGTAGACTCGTGGCTCTGACTCGCGACTAATCTCATCCCACATAGAATCAAAAGACATTGAACTTTGCAAAAAGTCAAAACTACCTTCTTCGATTTCGTCTGGGTGGAAAAATCCGATAAAAGATTTTCCAGAAACGACAGATATAGGACGTAAGTTGGCTTCAAGGACGGTATCAAGATCAAAGTGTTTGTCGGGAAACCGGATTCTGTAAGTTTCGTTTTCACATAAATTCCGCCACTCTAAAGAGCCTTCACGAATCAATGAGTCGAGTTGACACTTGATTGGCATTTCATCAAGATTGTTTTGGAACCAATCGGCTATCACTGCGACAAGGGCGGTACATGCACTTTCACCAGCAGCTCGTTCATGTCGTTGATCGATTGAAGCAAAGAAAACTTGAGTTGTTAGTTTCATATAACTGTCACGGCTGATTATATCCCTTTCTTCCCACTTTCCAACAGCAAAAGAATCATCACCAAACTCATTCACACGAGAATCTTGATCCAGCATACGCCACTGTCATTAGTTCAAAGAATATACAATAAATTTTTAAAAGAGAACCTTTTTGAATTGACAATCAAAAACATTAAAAGGTTTTTTAATTTTACCCCAAGACTTTGACGGCGGTCAAAGTCAATGTCATCACCACCTTCTTCAGCGTATGCTTTCTTTAACAATGGCTCGCCTCTAGATTTTGGTGATCTCAGATTCAGTTTCCGTTTCTTCCACGGAAATATTCCGCGTTTTGTATTCTGAATCACATACGGTTCAGAAACCGAAGCAGTTGAATCATCAACGTCTTGAGAGCAACCCACATCAGATTTTCTATAACTGTAATAAACACCGTCTTCATAAAGAGACCCTGTGTTGCAATTAGCATAAGCTAGTGTACCATAGCCAAATGATTTCCTGAAAGTTGCACTATTGTCTTCTTTGACTTCATTTGACTCGCCTTCTTCAGATTCTTCAAATGATGATGAGTCAAAATGGTATGAATAATCACCCTCGCTTCGAGTATCGTGATCATCCTCACGAGAGGTTTTCTTTCCTCGCCGAGTTGATACATATTCCGTAAATATTTTGACTTTTCTTAATCCAGCTTTGAGTGCGGAAAGCTCATCTTTTTCTCCTGATAAGCTTTCTGATATATGATTTTGTATCGGTTCTGCGGGTTCTTGATCAGCTTTTATCTCCGTCAAACTAAGTTGTATCTGCACAATAAACCTTAAGATTACATACCGATGAAAAAATAGCCACATTTTATCTTGTCTAAAAAGTTTCAGTTGCTTTTACCTATCTGCGTTTGCCAACATTACATATAAATGGATGCTGTTGATTAAAAACCACGAGATTCTTCTTTTCTGTGGTTATTCAAGGGTATTTAAGATGGGCATTTCTTAACTTACGTATCGAGTCATACATAGAAATTCTTATATGTAAATCAGAATTGGTGGTGAAAGAGGAAATTGTTATCCTTTCTTTAAAAGTTTCAGTCTTTAAGAAATACCGAGGCGATTTAATGGGACCTACATGCATATCACACTAAACAACTAAATTTATGAGATGTTATTATCAAGTACACAGAAGCAAGTCAGTTTTTATGGTGAAGTTCTTTAAAGTATCCAGCGTCTTTAAACTGAAATTATAGCATCTATTATGCACAGAAATGCTCAAATGTAAAGTTTACATACATGAAGAGATGGGTGAGGCTCGGTTGCTCCATTTGATATGTTAACAGGAATTGTGAGGTCGAGTTCATTTTCTTCAGCAGCCGAAGCAAATTCAGCGAGATTCAACGACGCTGTTCCAATTACAGGAACCTTGTTTTTCGGTCCTGGGTTTAATCCCTGAAATGAGAAAGATTGATGATAAAGTATTAGCAAATGGACCAGAAAAGATATAAAATATATGGAATCTTCAGTTTCTTGAAGTTATCATGAAGTGTAAGGAAAGTTCAGTGATTACGCTGGGCTATGCAATTACTCTATTTATTTAGAAACAAATCATCTATTCAACGGAAGGTTAAATATCTATATATATTGACAATACGACAATATAGCACACATATACTGCTAAAATATAACACATGTATAATGCGACAAGATAGCACACGTTAATGTGAACATGTAAAACACGTAGAATGCGACAAGATACCACGCGTATAATGCGACAGTATAACATACGCATAAACGACAAGATAGCACACGTATAAAGCGACAACGTATGGTTCGTATAGCGTGAGAATCAATGATCTGCGTCATCCGTTATGAAATCTCCCAAATGTCATAAACAACAGATCTCTTAACT
Organism: Chrysanthemum lavandulifolium; assembly: GCA_022545495.1. Lineage (NCBI taxonomy): Eukaryota > Viridiplantae > Streptophyta > Magnoliopsida > Asterales > Asteraceae > Chrysanthemum > Chrysanthemum lavandulifolium. The sequence continues at coordinate 106,265,275 of CM040245.1, read as the reverse complement.
ACTTTAGCAGACCAATTATTATCAAGCTAAACTAGGGCTTGCGCCATCTCATGCCAATGATGTCTCTAAATCAGGAAATTATAGATTTTTTTACCATGACACAGGACATCAAAGTATTATCTGCACTTTTTCTTGTCTTAACTCTTAAGTAGTATTCCATTTGAGCTTCTTTTTTTTTTCTTTTTTCTCTTTTTTTTTTCTTTTTAAATAAATAAACATTTGCAGCTTTGTATGGGATCAAATTATCAAATAGAGTACTTTTTTTTTTTTTTTTTTAAAGAAAAAAAAAGTACTCTATTTGATAATTTGATCCCATACAAGAGCTGCAAATGTTTATTTATTATTTATTTTCAAAAGCCAAACTTAGTATGAATTTTATAGGCAATTTATTATTTAAAAATAATAATTATTATTATAATAAAATAAATAAAATAACCCAATTTGTACAGTAATTCATAATCAAATTGTAAACATGCACAAAAATGCAATTGAATCACTGACTCATAAACAATGAACCCTAATTAACACCCCCAATTTTGTATGTAAGTAAAAACATATACATAAAATGCATTAATCATATGTCTTCAATCTTCATAAACAAAACACCAAGAAACTATAAATAAAACTATAAAAAAATCCAATTTAAAAAATTGAAAAACACATTAAACATACCTCAATTAAGTTAAATTAACATCATAAAAAAAAAGGTTCACAATTCATAAATAAAAAAACAACTAATAATTAACCAAAAAAATATTTATAAAAAAAACTTACATTCAAGACAGTAAAACCAATTTCCCAAGGATTAAACACCACATTATTACTCTCCTTACTAACATTCCCAGAAAGTGTAACAGCGCTAGAAAACTCCTCATCCCACAAAACGACACCGTTTTCCTCCTCAACCTCTTTAGTAAAATTCCTCTTAACAGTTTTCCTAAAAGAAGTTAAACTAATCTTGGAACCTTTCCATCTAATCTCCACCACAACACCACCTGTGTCCGCATGCACACGATCACAACCACCCTCCATTCTCACAACAACTAATTTAACCTTGTATTTCTTTGACATTAATAACCATGGTCTCCATTTAATCACATTTTTAACCACCATTGTATTAAATTATGATATGGGTATGAATCTTTTTGGATTTTTTTTATGAAAGATGAAATTTGGTTCCGTGAAAAAAGGCTATTTTTCTAGAGAGAGAGAGATGAACATGCCGTTTTTTAAGAGAGAGAGAGAGAGTGTGTGTGTGTGTGGGTGTTTTTAGAGTGTGTTGTTTGTTAAGGTCAAAGAAAGGATACACGTATGGTTAAAGACTTGAAAAGGGTTTTTGGTCAAGTTTAATGTTGTTAAGTTTAGATATAAAAGTCAACTCTAGTGGATGCTGTTAAGTTTTAACCTTGTGTTTGTATTTTGTACATCGTATTTATAAGAGTGCGCGGTGAGGTTCGCTTAATAACACGTTATTGGATGCCACATCGTAGCACGTCGTCTCCTCTCAATAACACACGAATAACTAAAACACCCTCCTCATAACACACCAATAACATATTATCGGGTCCACTTTTTCATTTTATTTTATTTACATTTAAACGTTAACTTTAAAAAAAAAGAATTACGAATGGCATCACCATTCAAATGGCGGAACTCGATTTGGCGTGAATGGCGAGAGAACCGGTACGAAGATGGCGCGCCATCTGTACTAAAGTTTCTATGGCGTGTTGATGGCATCCTCACCGAGCCCTCTAAGTATTGATTGGCATGTTTAACATATGTCTAATCTTATATGGTATCACTTTATCGGTGATGATAGGATGAACTCACTACTTTACAAACTAATAAAACACTTGCACGTTAGTTTAGGCATAAAATTAGTCATACAATTAGGTCCCCCAATCATTTTCCTTTATTTATTTGTAAGTTATTATTTTTTTTATAAATACTTTTATGCGGACTAAAAATAAATGCTTCTAGGAGCATAAGGTATCATAATCTGAGTTAAAGTTTCACTCAGTATCACGTTAGCGTCATATCAGCTTTAAATTTTTCATTTTAACTCAAAAAAAAACACCATTTATCATAACTCACTTTAAATCAAATATTTTCAAATTCAACTCCTAAACTAAAACTAATACTTCATTTATTAAAAAGCATAGCATTAATTCTTAAACATATTACAATACGAAATTTAAAATTAAAAAAAAAAAAAAAAAAAAAAAAAATTACAATACGAAATTTAAAAAAAAAAGTTAAAACGAAAAAAAAAATACGAAATAAAAAAACACAACACAAAGCAAACTACAACATAAAGGAAATTACGAAAATACAATTAAATCTAGTGACGAGGTTGCAAGTTATATTTTTTTTATGATTCGGTCCTTTTCTTCATTGATCCAAGCCACAACGTTTGGATCCTTGTCGTCAGTGTCAATCATCAAAAATTTCATCTCTTCCAACCTTGTTATCGCTTCATCTTTTACTTGGGCCGACCGATACGCCGCTTAGGCGGTTTCCCGTTTTATACGATACTCGGTTGTCATAGTCTTCGTGAATTGGCTTGACGAGCTCGTTCTTCCGGTGCTCGTTCCCCCGGTACTTGTCGTGCTCTCGGATTTGGCTTTCATCAAAGCACGCTTTTTGCCCATGAGACGTGGTTGTTCATCATGACCAAACAAAACCTTGTTTGTTTGGCCTGAGACATCGCCGGTTAAATCAAGCGGATCCGGCGCGTCCCATTTCTTATGACCACGCAAAACCTCCCAAGCCTCCTCGTTGTTAAACGGCGCAATTTTGTGCTCGTCACGATACACTTGTTTCGCCCATTTGAGGATATCCATCTCACTTTCCCCACTTTTCTCTTCTTGTTTCGAACGTTTGTAATACGTGTTGAACTTTGTGCAATCACGGTTCAACATTTTCCACTTGCCTTGTATCATATCCTTGTTGCGTGGTTTAAAATTGGGTCTATTGAACTCATTTTTTACCCGTTGCCAAAACGTATCGCGAGCTTGTGCACGCCCGACAAGTGGATCATCCGTAGCGGCTACATAACAGATGGCAAGTAATTTTTCCTCACTTGGTTGCCAACGTGTAGGGACGAAGTCGGGAATTTCTTCTTCCTCATCGATTGGTTCGGGGTCTTTGGATATTTTGGTCTTTCGTTTACCACGACTTTTGGGCTTTGGAGGAGACGTAGGTATTTCGGGAACCTCATGTGTTTCGGTTTGTGAATGTTGTGAATGTTGTGAGAATTGTAGATTTTGGAAATTGGTGTTTAGTATATTTTGTTGGCTTTGTTCCCAATATAGAAATCGTTGATGTTGTAGCTAAAGTTCTTGGCACGACAAGCCGAGTGGGTTAGGAAAAGAGATGTTGGGTGATGATGAACCCGCGTTCGGGTTTGAAGATGAACCCTCGTTTGAGTTATTCCACCCACCGAGGAGATTCAAGAAAGAATCATCGTTGTTGTTGCCTCCCGACATTTTTTTTATCAAATGAAAGTATATGATACATTAGATTGAGTTGTGAAAGTGTGAAAAAAATTTGTGTGTTAATTGGGTATTTATAGTGGTGGGAAAATTGTTTTGATTTTTTTTTTTTTTTTTTTTTTTAAGGCAAACTAGTCGTTTTTTAGACGTTTGGGGGGTTGAAGTGATTTTTTTTATTCGATTTGGTCCCTTAACGCAACGTTAAGGAGTTAACGTGAGATCTTTAACGCACCCTTAACGCGGGACGCGGTATGGTTAACGCACCCTTAACGCAAAAACGTTAAGGTTTAACTCGAGTGCTACGTTGCCACACCGAGTGCTCTAAGAAGAGTAGTTGAATTTGATTTTGATTAAAAATAATCAGATAAACAATTTTTTCTTTTATATGTTCTCTTGCGGTTTGTGCTTTTAATTTATTGTGTTCCTTTGCGGTTTCTGATTTTATATGTTTTTGTCCTTTTTCTTCTAAGTTCTTTTGTTGCTTTTATGTCTATTTCATATGTATGTTTGTTTGCTTGTTTTACTTCTTCTGTCTTTTAGTCTCTTCATCCTTGTTATTGCATACTTTCACACTTGCATTATATTCTGAGCTCTCTCACTGGCACACTTATATTTGCCGAAAGTCTTACTGAAAGCAGTCTTCCTAACTCCAGGTTTATCTTAGGGTAAGGGTAAGATCTATCTACATTTGTTAGCGACTAAAGTGATGGTCATTCCTACTAAACGTACCTTGTGTTGACTAGTCTTATATAAGCGCGTAATAATCTGCCCGTCTACAAATCCACGAGAACCAAAGTAAAGGTTATATAAACACCTCCTTAGGTTGTAAGGAGTGGGAATTCATTTGTTTTATAGAATTCACACTTACTAGTGTGTGTTCCCTTTCTCTCTCTCTCTCTCTCTCTCTCTCTCTCTCTCTATATATATATATATATATATATATATATATATATATATATATATATATATAGGGTTAAAATGAAAGTTTCTTATAATGAAAAGAATGAGAAGGCATGTGGAGGTGACATGTGTCACCTTTGCCATATCACCATGCCATGTCATGTGACATGTGTCACCCACCCACCCCGCAAAAAAAAAAAAAATTGGCAAAAATAAAAAATCCGCCAAAAATTATTATCGCATCACAGTTATAAAAATCGCATCACAATCATAATTTTGACGCAAAGAACTTATAATCTTAATGCACTAAAATCATGATTATGATGCAAAGAACTTTATAACCGTAATACAAGAACTTATAACCTTAATGCACTAATAAATTTTGATGCATCTTTATTATAAGTTCTTGCATAATAGTTATCAGCTTAAGTGCATCAACTATGATGCACTAAAATCAAGGTTATAACCTTAATGCACTAAAATCTTGATTGTGATGCAAGAACTTTATAAGCGTGATGCAAGAATTTATAACCTTAATGCACTAAAATCATAATTGTAACGTAGTAACATATAACCTTAATGCACTAATAAGTTTTGGTGCATCTTTATTATAAGTTATCGCATCATAGTTAATAGTTAAGTGCATCAAGTATGATGCACTAAAATCAATGTTATAACCTTAATGCACTAAAATTATAATTATGATGCAATAACTTTATAACCGTGATGCAAGAATTTATAACCTTAATGCACTAAAAGCATGACCGTGATGCAAGAAAAAATTTAGCGGAAATTTTAGCGGAAAAAGAAATTTTGCCCAACAAAAATTTCTTTTGCGGAAAACATTTCGGTGGGGGTGGTGATGTGGCAAAGGTGACACATGTCACCTCCATACGCTTCTCATTCTTTTCATTATAAGAACTTTTCATAATAACCTAAACTATATATATATATATATATATATATATATATATATATATATATATATATATATATATATATATATATATATATATATATATATATATATATATATATATAGGGAGGGTTAATGTGAGATCAAGCTTAAAGTTGTAAAAATAAGATCAAATCTAAAAACCACTAAAACATTTATAAATAACAATTTTAGCAATCATACACAAAAAATAATATTTTAATACAAATTTACATTTTAGCAACTAATAACCAAATGATACATGAGTTTGGATTAGTGATACATCCGATACACATTACACTAATAAATATTCCAAAACCCGATACACATACAAAACCCGATACATATTAAACTTCTAATCAAAGTGTATCACATAGGTTTCAGAATATTTAAAAGAAATCTATCGAAACTTTAACAATTTTAGTTGTAGTAAATAAAAATTATTTTATTGTAAGGAGAGCATCTCTTGTCAAATTTAGTTCGATCTCATTTTAACAACTTTAAATATGATCTTATTTGATCTAGATTCTATATATATATATATATATATATATATATATATATATATATATATATATATATATATAGAGAGAGAGAGAGTTAAAATCAAATAAGAAGATTACTTAAAATAAGAATGAATAAGAAGAACTATAACCATAAATCCGAGATGCACCGACCTAAATTAGATGTATCCCTAGAATCTTAGATGCATTATAACGCACCATATTGTGTTTTCTAGCTTTTAATCATATGCATATACGTATATTAGATGCATTTCATGATTTCTCTTATTTTTTGTTCCTCTGCACGTGTCGAAATCATGAAAATCAATTTGTACCATCTATACATCAAATTAACTTTCGAAACTCAAGATGTTGCATCTATATGAATAGAAATGCATCTAATATACCTCCCTCATACCTCGCCTCGACAGAATTGGATATGTTTGTTGTTGTTGTTGTGAGATAAGCAATTTTTATTGTTTAGCAAATTTTGCTTATTTAATTAAATTATAGGTAAAATGATAAACTGATAACGCTCAAATTGAGTATGTTTTTAGTCGCGTTATCATTACTTTTGTGCATTATATTTGGTTAGATTCATAGACTTTTGTTACTTAATCATATAAAAGTGTGTATGCAAGTTATATGTAGCCAAGTACAGGAAAAGAAGAAGAAATGACGAAAATTAAAGAGTTATGCACATACGAAGATTCCTACATTAAAATCAACATTGGAAGCCTTGCAAGAACAAGAAGATTCAATACACCAATGTTTCAAAAGATCAAGATCAAGAAAATATCAAGTTTTGTTGAAGAATAAAGAACCACGATCCAGGACCAAGCAAGTGACAAACTAAAACAAAAAAGAGATAAAAATGCTGTTGAAGGGCCCAGAGCCGATCGGTTGGGGCCCGACCGATTCGCTCATCGAGTTGTGATCAAGACCAGCCGATCGGCTGACCCATTGTGCCGATCGACTGGAACCCACTGCCAGTTACAAAAGTTCATTAAATAACGTTTTTAAGTTCTGTTAATACAAATATCGTCCAAAAAAGTTATTTATATTTTATAATCTTTACCTTGTTTTGTTAACGACAAAAGTAAATTTCATTATTGCAAAGTATAAAGCTTGTCAAGATTATTAGATATTATTACAAGCTTTTCTTAAATAGTTTTCAACATTTAAAGCATTAGCATTTTATCACTTTTTGATTAATTAAATATCAATCCACATTATTAGCCTTCTATTAAATTAAAATATGTCTCAACATTTTAGATCAAACATGTTTAGTTAATTTAACAAAACATTACATAAGTATTTACTTATATATCACGTAAATTATAAAATGAAAAACTATATATTACATCATGGCTTGTATCACCTTGGAAATCTTTAGAAGATTTCATGAAATATTTTGTTTAGATACTTACTCAACATATCTTGCATAATCTTGGAGAAATTTGGAAGATCCTTAAAAGATTTTTTTTAATCTTTCTGTCAGACTAGCGGAACCAAAAAATATAAAGGGTGGAACCCTTTTTTTGGTTCCGTCCAGTCCGTACCACTCTGATCGTTTGGCCTATAAATACCAAGCCAACCCAAGTTGTTTTATGATCCCTCATAAGCATAAAACACGTACATTCTCTCATTCTATTACATCTAACTCAGTTTTATTTCATTTTAGTGATCGTCTTTTGTAGCAAAGAAGATCAAGGCATAATCAAGCTTCAACGAATAGTTGAAAGTCTTGTTTGTTTTGTTGTGGTGTGAATCATTATTGTTCATACATCATTGTTGTACCAAACCATCTTAAACATCTGAGTGTGATCGGTTAGTATTTTAGTCCTTAAAATACATATTGTGTTGGGAGTGGTTGTACCCTTGTAAAAGAACTCGACATCTAGCTTTGTGTCAAAAATATTGTGTAAGCGACGTGTAAAGGTTTTATCCGCCGGTTAAAGGAGCTTGTTGATTAGTGATGATAACTCTCGAGTTGGAGACTCGGGGAGTAGAGTAGGACAAGGAAAAAGAGTCCTTGTAGACCGAACTACTATAAACAACTTTGTCGTGGTTTGATTGTTTCTTTCCTTACTTACATATTATTTATTGCTTGCATATTATTCATACTTTACTTGCATATCATTTATCGATATTGATTGATCTCACAACAAGTTTACAAAACAATTAAAATTTTAACGGTAAAACTATTCAACCCCCCTTCTAGTTTTTCACAATTGGTATCAGAGCCTCGTTGCTCAAGGTTTTCTAAAATATATTGTATTTTATAAACTTGAAACGATCTATGGATTCCGAAAACTCTAAAGAAGGGCAATCTATGCAAAGACCACCACTTTTTTAACTAATGGATTTATCTATTGGAAAAACGGATTTGAAACATATGTGAAATCAAAAGATATAGATCTTTGGTCTGTTATCATTAAAGGTGATTACAATCCTACATCAAAAGATATTTCAAATGATGATAAAAAAAATAGGGGGAATTGCATATATACCCATTAAAACTTAAAAACTTGCATATTTCCCCATAATGCAAGTTTTTAATGCATGATGTACAATGCAATTTAAGCATGATTTGGGTATATATGCAAATATGCAAGTTTTAGTGGGTATATATGCAATTGCCCCAAAAAAATAATAGGTAAAAACAATGAAGCTAAAATGATGCTTTATAATGCTTTGTCTAAAAAGGAATATGAAAAAAAAATTATGTGTGAAACCGCTGAAGATATTTGGAAATCTTTAATAATCACACATCAAGGGAATTCACAAGTCAAAGAATAACAAAATTGATCTTCTTGTTCAACAATATGAACAATTTGTTATTCCTGAAGATGAAACCATTGATTGTGGATTTACTCGTTTTAATACCATTATTACTTCTCTTAAAGCAGTTGATGAATCTTTTCGTAGCAAGAACTTTGTCAGAAAATTTCTTAGAGCACTCCATCCGAAATGGAAAGCAAAAGTAACGGCTATTGAAGAATCAAAGGATCTCTCAATAATGTCACTTGACGAGCTAATTGGAAATCTCAAAGTCCATGAAATGGTGATGGAGAAAGATTTGGAAATCATCAAAGGCAAAAGAGAAAAAGTTAAATCCATTGCTTTAAAAGCAAAAGCGGAATCAAGTAATGATGAAGAGTCTTGTTCGGATAGTGAAGATGAGGAGTATGTCATGGACGTAAGAGATTTAAAAAAGTTCTTTAGAAGAAGAGGAAGGTTTGTAAGGCAACCCCGAGATGACAAGAAGTCATTCCGGAAAGACCGTGATGACAAGAAAGGAAAAGCTGAAAGGAAGTTCTTTAGATGTGGAGATACAAGTCATCTAATAGGATATTTTCCCAAGCCACCTAAGAGCAAAACTCAACGAGCCTTTGTAAGTGGTGCTTGGAGTGAAAGTGATAATGATGACGAAGAACCAAGTAAGGAAGAGATCGCTCTCATGGCACATGAATCAAACGAGGTACATTCCGACTCATCTTACTCTTCTATTGATGATGACATTTTTCAAAAACAATATAATCAATTATGTGAACTTAGCTTAAAAATTATAACTAAAAACAAGTTTTTAAAAACCAAAAAGAAATTTTTAGAAAATGAAGTTTGTGAGTTAAAAGAAAAGGCAAAACGCTTAGAAAAGAGCAAGGCTAATGACGATGGTTGTAAATCATGTCAAGAGCTTGGTCTCGAAATAGAAAAGCTAAAACTCACGTAGGAAATTCTTATCGAACATAACTCTAAATTTAAGATATTTGACAAAAACATTTCTTGTGTGGATGAAATAGTAAGAATTAAAAAAGTACCAGGAAATAGAAGTGGATTATGCTTTAATGAAGTAGTAATTTCAAGTAGTCAAACCGAAACGGTCGAAAAATACAAACAACCGTCTCAACTAAACAAGAACCACGGACGATTTAACCAAAATTTTGGTTCCGTCTGTTGAACCAGAAGGTTCCGTGGTTACTGCAGTAGGACAGAAAGTTTGCGAAACGAACCGTAGTGAATTTGTCAAAGTTACTAAGAAATCTAAAGATGTTATTAAACAAAAACCTGCTGTTACAATAGGAGTTGGACTTGCTAAAAATAAATTTAGACCTAAAACCACTCAACAAAGGCCTAAAACACCTATTAGCAAACGCCCATTTTCCAAAAGCAACAACAACACACAACCCAACTATCAACATACCGGTTGAAATAAAAAGTTCCCTAGACCATATCAAACTCCTAATTACATGCCATGGAATCCACATCCATTGTTTCCATACATGATCCAAGTAAACGATATGTTTAACCCAAATGGACCCATGAGATATTGGGGACCAAACGCTTGAGTTGTATGTTTCATAGGTATGCTTGAAAGTCGGCTTGGAGCCTGATGAATGGATAAAAGATATCGGATGCTCAAGACACATGACGGGAAACAAAAGCCTCTTCTCAACATACCAAGAGTACGATGGAGGTAATTTCACTTTTGGTAGCAATCTCAAAAGCAAAATTAGTGGCAAATGTACGATTGCTCATGACTCTCTAACTATTGAAAATGTTGCTCAAGTTGATAGACTAGGATTTAACTTGCTTAGTATTAGTCAACTATGTGATAAAAAGTATAAAGTCCTATTTGAAGAAAATGGTAGCAAAATCCTAAAAGACGGTATCACCATAGCAAAATGAGTTAGGAAAAAAAAACATATACGTCATGAAAATAGATAGAACATTTAGAGATAAACTTTTCTTAACAACCTTAGATGATAGCTCTACTCTTTGGCATAAACGTCTAGGTCACGCTTATATGAGACTCATTCAAACCTTGTCCTCAAAAGAGCTAGTTAGAAACTTACCCAAGTTGAAATATGACCAACACTTTTGTAATGCTTGCAAAATTGGGAAACAAGTTCATAGTAACCATAAGGCTAAAAACATGGTATCCACATCTAGGTGTCTAGAGCTTTTGCATATGGATTTGTTTGATCCATCCGCTATACAAAGTTATGGAGGCAACTTCTATACTTTTGTCATAGTAGATGATTACTTAAGGTATACTTGGACAAAGTTTTTGAAAACCAAAAATGAAGCTTTTGATCAATTTGAAATACTTAGTAAGAAAATTCAAAATCAACTAGGTGTTAACATTGTGTCGATCCGAACGGATCATGGTCGTGGATTCGATAATGAAACACAATTTGGAAACTTTTGTGATACTAATGGTACAACACACAACTTTTCGGCTCCTCGAACACCCCAATCTAATGGTGTAGTAGAACGTAAGAATATGACTCTTCAAGAAATGAGTAGAACTATGCTTAATGAACAAAACATACCCCAAACGCCGTTGACACATCTACTTACATTTTAAATAGAGTCTTAATACATCCGTTCTTGAACAAAACACCTTATGAACTTTATAAAGGCACAAAGCCTACTTTAGGATACTTTAGAGTATTTGGATGTAAATGTTTCATTTTAAATACCAAATATTATCTCACCAAATTTGACCCAAAGTCTTATGAAGGTGTGTTTCTTGGTTACTTACAAACTAGCAAAGCATACATCGTTCTAAACAAAGAAATAATGAGAGTCGAGGAATCATTAAACATAATATTTGACGAAAGTCCACCTCCCTCTAAGACATCACCTTTGGTATATGATGACTTAGTTGAAAGTCAACTTATTGAAAATCAAGAAAACAATGATAATAATAAGGAAGATGAACCATTAAATAAAGATATTGTAAATATCAAAGAATCCTAAAGCTATCCTTTAGAAAAAGTCATAGGACAATTAAATCAAAGAAAATTAAGATCACAGGCTCAAAATCAAAGTAACTACTTTTGTTTTGTGTCATCAATTGAACCGAAAAACGTAAACGAAGCAATAAAAGATGAATCTTGGGTAATTGCTATGTAAGAGGAGCTAAACCAATTTATTAGAAATGATGTATGGACATTAGTTCCAAAACCTAAAAATCATACTATAATTGGAACAAAAAAAATGGACGAAAACGGTATAGTGTATAGAAACAAAGCTAGGCTTGTAGCACAAGGCTATAATCAATAAGAAGGTATTGATTATGACGAAACTTATGCACCAGTAACTAGGCTCGAGTCTATTAGAATTTTACTTGCATATGCATGTGCACACGATTTCAAACTTTTTCAAATGGATGTTAAAAGTGCATTAATGAACGGTTTCATTAATGAAGAAGTATATGTTTCACAACCTCCCGGATTCACCGACTTTGAAAAACCAAATCATGTTTTCAAACTTAAAAAGGCATTATACGGACTTAAGCAAGCACCAAAAGCTTGGTATGATCGACTTAAGACCTTTTTAGTTGAACGTAAGTACACCATGAGATTAGTAGATAATACCCTCTTTACCAAGAAAAAGGACTCACATATTATCATAGTTCAAATATACGTAGATGACATCATATTCGGATCAATTTGTTAAGAGCTATGCGAAGATTTTTCTAAAATCATGCATGACGAGTTTGAGATGAGTATGATGGGCGAATTAACACTCTTGTTTAGGACATAAAATTAAACAACTAGAAGACGGTATATTCTTTAACCAATCTAAATACATAAAGGATATGTTTAAGAAGTTTGGTCTTGAAGACTCGAAACCGATTAAAACACCCATGTCCTCGGAAACTAAACTCACCAAGGATGAAGAAGGTGAATCCGTAGACAACACTAAATATAGAAGAATCATTGGTAGCCTACTTTATCTCACGGCTAGTAGACCTGACATTATGTTTAGTGTGTGTCTATGCGCCGCTTTCAAGAAGATCCTAAAACATCACACCTAGAAGCCATAAACGAATATTTAGATACATTAAAGGCACTACATGTTTAGGATTATGGTATCCCAAAGGAACGGTGTAGAAACCATAGTGTATGCCGACTTAAACCATGCCGAGACTATGTCGATAGAAAAGTACAAGTGGTATTTGTACTTTTGTTGGACAATGTCTCACCTCATGGTTCTCAAAGAAACAAACGCCCTCGCTATTTCAACTACCGCCGAGTGCGTCTCAAATTAAAAGGCATGTCAACAAGCTCTTTGGATGAAGCAAGCTCTCGTGACTACGAAATTCAACTCAACGACATCTCTATACTTTGAGACAACAAAGGAGCCATTGATCTCAAAAAAATCCTCGTCCAACATGCCCGAACGAAGCATACCGAATTCGCCATCACTTCCTTCATGACAATGTTCAAAAAGGAAACATCTCAATCGATAAAGTATCCTCCGAAGATAACATTGCCGACATCCTAACTAAACCTCTTAAACGAGAACCATTTAATCTTCTTAGACTTGGATTAGGATTAATGGAACCAAACATGTAACCAAAACCATAGCTTAAAACTTAGCATGACCAAACACATTTACTGCAGAACCCCCGGCACCAATCGAAAACAAAGACGGAACCAATTTTTTATGTCCGTCTGGTCCGCGGTTCACTAAGAACAATTTTTTTAAACTACAAAATACTTCCTCCTTCACAACCTACACAAAAAAATGAACTACAAACACACATAACTTACAATTGAGGTATCTCCTTCTACTAATCTCACCTAAAATCAACATTGTAAGTCTCTTAACTACATTACTTCTCTTAATTATGAGTTTAGGGTTTTAATTTATGCACAAAACCAAAACATGGGGATTATGCATCTTCTTGAACAAATCATGAATTACATTTGTTAAATTACATAACTAATCATGTTTCCCTTAGTTAGGAATTGCATCTCATAAGGCATTATCATATTTAACCAAAAACCCCATGTCAAAATTTTGAAAATTTTCTCACTTATAGGAAAAACAATTTCTCATTGTTCATACAAATAAAAACGTTATTTTCATCACTTGCATAATGTCTCTTGAATACTGAAGGTAATGTATAACTAATATGCATTCCCGGGTATATTCAAACGAAGCTACATTGAATTAGGAGCGTTTGGGTTATCTCTCATATTTTCACAAACATTGCTAATAAAAACTATTTTATGCATAAAAAGGAGTCGAGATAACCATAGCTCCACATTGTTTGCATATAGGCACACACTAGAACAAATCGTCAATCTATTCTTCGTTTTTACTAAAACATTAAACTTTTGCTATTAGGAACAAACATGCCTCCCGCAAAGTACTATGATTACAAAGACACCCTTGACTACATTCCACAACACCATAAAACTAAGGGACTTAGCAAAGAACAAGTCGAGGTTTTCAAAGGTTTAGAAAAACGTTACTTTCATGAGGGTAGAACAATCCAACCATCCTTCATCGAAGGAACAAATCTTCGTCAAGAACTTGCCACCATCAACTTTGATGGTCTCCTAGACATAGATGAACCTATTTGTCCTAGATTCGTTCTCAAGTTCTATGCTAGCGTATTTCTCGTAACCAATGATGATGGTCTTATGGCACTTCACTTTAAAGTCAACCAACTTGACTTCAACATTCCTCTCACTCAATTTGCCCAAGAACAAAGAATTCCTTGTGTTGGAACATGTCTCTACTCGGACAAGTGGTCACTCTCGATTCTTGACTCAATCCATGACCGTACTCCTCCTTATCAAGCTCCCTTGGTCGACAAAGATGTCATCCGTGAACACCTTTTCTTTGATAGGGTATCCACAACTCGTGTCACAAGAACCGAAAAAGAAATCAACCGAGACCCATATCGAATGGAGCTTAATGAGCTTAAGCCTCAATTTAAGAAATGGGAAGAACTTCTTAGGGCCAATGTTGTAAGTACCATAGGAAAACGTGACCATATCAATGCTTGTCTTTGCTACATGCTTTATAGTTTGTCCACCCGTCAACCTTTCAATTTGGCATACTACATTGCCAAGAGGATGGCCGACATCCCCACTAAAGGAACCACCTTTCTTCCCTACGGTATGCTTCTTACCCGCCTCTTTAGAACCTTTGCACCAATTCCTCCAAATCCTAGAGGAGTAAACTGACTATCCTCTTATTCCTCACATCTTTGCGCCATTGAGTGATGAACGGTAGCCAAAACTAAGACCAAAGGAAAACGACCTCAACCTCCTACTCCTTTAATTTCATCATCAAATAGCTCGGAAGATGGACATCCAAACTCTAGGCTTCAACCTCACGAGTACTATGAGGCGCTTCCAGATTGACAACCCTCGGAAGAATTCAAGCAACTATGGTATGTTCAAGTGTCTTGGTAGGATGCTCTCCAAGATCAACAAGAAGTTGGACAAGAAATGAAGGTTTTAAGGAGTGTTTGGTACAAGAACAAAAACAATGATGTATGATGTATTTTCGCTTTCTAGGATGATGACTAAACCTTAAACAATCATGTGAACTAAATTTTCCTTGCAGGGGGATAACATCTTGATGTTATCAAATTTTCACCATTTTCACTATTAAGTGAAAATCGTTAGCCCCTACTTGAAATACATGCTCTCATGTGTTTATATATGTGTTATTGCTTTTTACCTAACCACAAATGATGTTCTCCATATGTTTTAGGAAAATTTACAGGATTCGAAAAAGTTTGCGAGGGTTAAAAAAGCCCTCTGTAAATAAAACAGGTACCCACGGAACCAACGAACCCAAAATTTTGGTTCCGCCCGTGTAAATTTTTGGTGCCGCCAAAATAACTTCCCCGGACCCGCTGGACCCAAAATCCGGGTTCCGCCCTTGAAATTTTTTGGTTCCGTGGTGACCTGCAGGTATGTTTTTAATTTTCGTTTAATCCCACACTCTAGTTCACTATATTTTGTTACTAAAATACTATTTACTGACCATTATTCACATTAGGACTAGTTTAGCTTATTTGGACCAATATGATATCCTTTTCCCACCAAAATTCAAAATTTCTCAAAATCCACCCAAGGAACCCTTTTCTATAAAGGAAGGAACCCTTATTTTGGTTCCTTGCAATCTGTGGGTGTCTGATCTTCAGGATTTTGCAATGATTGAAGTTTATACTCTTCCTCTATGGATTGACTTAGGGAGATTTGACATGCATTTAAACACTCAAAATCATTAGAAACTACTTCATTTGTATGGTTTAACATTAAATCAAACACAAATTTCCATAATTCCATAATCTTGTAAATTGATACATCATGGATGGTTATTTTCACACCTTCACCATTACTTACTCTTTCTCTTCAAGCATCACCTTCAAGCAAACCTCTCAAGAAAACCGCAAGAATTAGTGTAAGACCATGTTGTTTTGTCAACCTAAGCTCCTCATCAGACTCGTCACCACTCAACATCTCATCCCCTGTTAGAGATGAGAACTTCCTCACCTTAAGTACTCCAACCCCTCCAACTCGATCAACCACTATTGTGACTACTCCACCACCAACCAAAACACCAATCATCACCTCTCCTCCACCGGCTCCAATACAAGCATCTAAAACACCATTGATGAGTGTCTAAATACTCATCATTTTTGTTCCTTCTACACTGCAAAACAATCAAAAACACTTTGAAAAGTCTCAAAAGACGGAAAAATATTTAGACCAGATTTTATGCAATAATTGTCAAAATCTAGTCCTCTGGTATTCAAAACATGTAATTTTTCATAAAAGGCCCTCGTGAATTTTAAGTTGTCAAATTTAGCCTTATAAAGTCTAGTTTTGCAAAATGACAACTTGAGTCCTTGAATTTTAAAGATTGATGAATTTACCCTCGGACATTTTAAATTGGAAAATTAACATTTTAGTCCTTTGGTAATTCTAGTTTGTCATTTATGGTCCTTATAATAATCTTTGGAAAATTACGAGTTGGTCCTCAAGTTTGGTGGAATTGCAACTTTGGTCCTTGTGTACTAATCCTAAAACCAACCGGACCCTTTTTTTGTTATTAACCCAACACCAAAACCGGAAAACACAAAAAATAAAACCCACCTCTTTTCCTCGCTTCCTCTTCCCCACTCAACCTCCATACCACTGCTACCTGTCATCACCAAACCAATAATAAACCCCATCCCATCAACGTCCCCGACAATCACACTACTCCTTTTGCCCATCTCTTGCCCATCAATGTCGGGCTTTGGAAGCAGAAGAAAGAAAAGAGAGAAGCAAGTTTTTATTTTATTTGTATAAATAGGCTACTAGTAGTAATGAGAAAGGGGTCTAGAAATTCAAGTTCTAGTCCACTTTATGTTTCGCTATTCACTTTCCATGTAAGCTTGTAATTTCAAATGCAATTTAAGTTTCAATTTATTTAAGTTTATGAAGTTTTCATTTTCCGTGTTCCTAAATTTCTCATCACTTATGTTTTAAATCTTATTGCAAGTTGGTTTTGGCATCGCTTTAAGCTTATAATTATGATCTTTGTGCCGTTTTCTTTTTAGTTTTTCGTCGGTTTCATGTTCTTATGCCCATAAGGCGTTGTTTGGAGCAAGATAGTTTTGGGTCAAAAGCTAGCTTTTGACCCATTTTAGATCTCAAAGTGGTTTTGATTATTGTGTTTGTTGGCATCAAATTGACCCCTAGTGTTGTAAGTTGCATCACGCTTTAGAGTAGTTTTTTTTTTTCTTATTAGTCCTTGAATCGATATGTCACCACCGTCCCAACAACCTTGGTTTAGCTTTTTTAGGTAGGATTAAGTTAGGTTTAGGCTTTGATTTAGGTTTTATAAGTAACTTGTAGGTATAATTATTTAGGCTTTAGCTTATTTTAGGTTTTAGTTCACTTTGTAGCTTATTTTATCCCTTTAGTCGTTGCATCCAAACCGACCAATTCAAGTGCTTTGTCAAGTTTGTTTGCAAATAAGTCATATCTGACTTATTGTAGATTTTCCAAGTTAAGTTTTTTTTTTTTTTCCCTTTTTCAGCTTATTAGTGATAATCTTTGGGTATTTAGGTTTGCTTAGGTGGATTTTAGTTTAGAACAACATATTAGTGCATTTTGTACCTATCGCTTAGTGCCTTTTTGGTTCATGCCTAGCTTATAGGAAAATCAATTATATATATTATTTTATTCTATAGAAAAATGAAGTGAAGCAAGATTCTATAGAAAATGAAGTGAAGCAAGCGGCCCTTTCGCGACTAAACTCACGAGACGCTTTCCGGCTCAAGAACCGATCAAACGGCGAGGCTCTATTGCTTGCAATGCCGGCTCTTCGCCTTTAGTTAGAAGTAGAAGTAGAGGCGCTGCTTGCCCCACACTTCGTAAAAGTCAAAAGTATGGATGAGTCAAGTCGAGAAAATAGACCCTATAAGTATAAGAGAAAGTCACAGAACCAAAGTTCCCCTTACTATACAAGGGGGGCGGAGCGCTAAGAAAGAGAAAGCGTTATCACTATACGATTGTCACATCATAATTGCTTATTTCCCTTTTAAGTTAGTGCATATTATGTTTTGTTAGCTTATTTTAAGTAATCAGTTAGACATGTTAGCGAATTCCTGATTCAAAATTGGCTTGTACATTGCTTGTTCGACCAACGAATGCGGTGAAGGGTGTTTGGTTGTCTTTGTCCCAAACAATTCCTTTATGTTCATTTTTTTTTTTTCCAAGTCTGTTGTTGTGTAAGCGAGATTGTGCTTATTTTTCGCTTTTAAAAGTTTTGGTTTTATCAAAAGTCCTATTTTTAAGTAATTTTCTAGTTGGCAAAAGAAAAAATCAAGAAAAAAAAAAAAAAAAAGAAGTGCAAAAGATGATGTGTCGGATTCACCTCCCGACCTCCTGTTATACCACGCACAACAGCAAGCACCCATCACCTTACCATCCGAGCTAGACTAGTTTCTTGTTTGGGTTTACCTTAGTTAATTATTTAAACACAATTAGCGCTTTACCTTATTAGCTTATTAGGCCTTTTTGACCGCTTATTTCAAAAACAATCCAAGACCTTTTTTATTTTTCTTTAATTCATTTCATTTAAAGTATTTTAGTAATTTCCTCGATTTTTATAAATTAGTTTAGTATTTTTATTAATTAATTAGTTTAATTTAGTATTTAATTCATAA
Organism: Chrysanthemum lavandulifolium; assembly: GCA_022545495.1. Taxonomy (NCBI): domain Eukaryota; kingdom Viridiplantae; phylum Streptophyta; class Magnoliopsida; order Asterales; family Asteraceae; genus Chrysanthemum; species Chrysanthemum lavandulifolium. The sequence continues at coordinate 106,246,456 of CM040245.1, read as the reverse complement.
TAAATAAAATAAAACTCAAAAAATACCCGCTTTTTCTTAAAATTATTTTTAGTCATTTAGAATGTAGGAAAATTAGTTTTGCACTCATAGGACTTAAATTTCATCTTTTTCACTTTCGGGCTCGGTGAGTTCCCGGTTTCTCGCGTTTTTGCATTTTAACACCCTAGGATGTAATTTAGCATCGTTTAATTGTTTCTTATGATTGTATTTTCCATATCCGTAGGTATTTTACTTCTTTATTTTCACGTTTTATTTCGTACGCTCACGTAATTTTATTTAAGCGTACGTTTTAGGTTTTAAAACGTTAATCGATTTTAAATATAGAATTGAAATGACTTCAAGATCTTTATTAGATTTAATTTCCTTAGTGTAATCAATCATAACCCCTTTCCTGTTCAATATCACCCGATCACAGATTCGTTGTATTACATTGTTCACACCTCGTTGGGACTTAACGACCCGGGGAAACACTAAACTCCTCTGGATTAATTGCATTCTGTTCTGAGCTGTTTGACTTTTATGGTTGACCATTCACAAGTGGTTGACTAATAAAAGACTGACTGTTTTGGGACCGATCAAATCACCACCAAAATCTCCAAAACTTATACCCCTTGAACTCTTTTCAACCCCACCAACATCTCCCAATCCATTTGCGGATGATTTGGATGACTTACCACCTAGGCCAACAAATTCACCACCTCTTCCATCTTTTGACACCATTAAGGGTATTTCTCATGAACCTCCAAGAGCATCCTTTGAACCAAACGCCCCTTTTCAAGATGAACCTAGACCTCTACTTTTTCACCCAATCCATAAAGAAATCCATGGGCCACTATATGGAGATCATGTTATACCACCTATCTCATTCTCTCCACATATTGAAGATATTGATGAGTCAATGTGGGAAGACCATCTACAATCTCAAGTAGAGATCTAAGCTCATCTAGATAATATCCATGCTTTTTCAAACATGGTAGATTCTCATCCCAATGAGGCAATGCAAATGCAAACCGCCTTGCTCTCTTCCCTCATTACTACATCAAATCCCAACCATTATTCAACCAATGTTCCACCACCAAACGATGAACCTAGTCTACCACCAAACCAACCTCGCCATGGTTGCTCCCATTGTGAGCGAACCACTCATCTAAGTGAAAGGACCCGCATTATGGTCCATGAACTTCAAGATGAAATGAGGTTCATCCTCAACCACATCCTTGAGCGTATTAACGCTCTTTCTTATCCTCCACCACAATAGGATGGTTATTAGTAATTTTTAGGATTTATTTTCTTTTATGTCACCACATCTCCATTATTGTTCATTTTATGACTTTTAGTCATAAAAATTTTACTAATGAATGATGTTTGTTATAATGATGTTGGTTCCTCTAAGTGATTACTTGTTGGTTATAACTATCTTTGTGCTTGTATGGTGCTATTGATGATAGTATGTTTACTAACCTTTGTTTTGTAGCTTTTCATAATCCATGTATCTTTCTCTTGGCACCCAATTAAGAGGAAGCATTGGCCAAAGGGGAGCATTTGGCTCGGGCTCATTGAATTATCCGTCTCGCCTCTTCTTTTTGTTTTGGAAAAAAGGGGGAGAATATTATTGAACTTGAACATTGACTTTCAAAAGTCAACAAATTGACAAACAAAAGTCAAAACTAGCTTTAAGACAAAAATAACTTTTTAATTTTCAACTTTAGTTTAGATAGATCTCCCAAGTTCAAGTTAATTTCATATTTTTAAAATTCTTGTACATCTTTATATCTTTGTTAAAAATAAAATTTATGTGTTGTCCTCAACAAAAAGGGGGAGATTGTTAATACAAATATCGTCCAAAAACGTTATTTATATTTTATGATCTTTACCTTGTTTTGTTAACGAAAAAAGTAAATTTCATTTGTGCAAAGTATAAAGCTTGTCAAGATTGTTAGATATTATTACAAGCTTTTCTTAAATAGTTTTCAACATTTAAAACATTAGCATTTTATCACTTTTTGATTAATTAAATATCAATCCACATTATTAGCCTTCTAAATTAAAATATGTCTCAACATTTTAGATCAAACATGTTTAGTTACTTTAACAAAACATTACATAAGTATTTACTTATATATCATGTAAATTATAAAAATGAAAAACTATATATTACATCATGGCTTGCATCACCTTGGAAATCTTTAGAAGATTTCATAAAATATTTTGTTTAGATACTTACTCAACATATCTTGCATAATCTTTGAGAGATTTAGGAAGATCCTTGAAAGATTTTTTGTAATCTTTCTGTCAGACTGGCAGAACCAAAAAATATAAAGGGCGGAACCCTTTCTTTGGTTTCGTCCAGTCCGTACCAGTCTGATCATTTGGCCTATAAATAGCAAGTCAACCCAAGTTGTTTTATCATCCCTCATAAGCATAAAACACATACATTCTCTCACTGTATTATATCTAACTCGGTTTCATTTTATTTTAGTGATCATCTTTTGTAGCAAAGAAGATCAAGGCATAATCAATCTTAAACCTCTGAGTATGATCGGTTAGTATTTTAGTATTTAAAATACATAGTGTGTTGGGAGTGGTTGTACCCTTGTAAAAGAACTCGACATATAGCTTTGTGTCAAAAATATTGTGTAAGCGACGTGTAAAGGTTTTCTCCGTCGGTTAAAGAAGCTTGTTGATTAGTGATGATAACTCTCGAGTTGGAGACTCAGGGAGTGGAGTAGGGCAAGGAAAAAGAGTCCTTGTAGATCGAACCACTATAAACAACTTTGTTGTGGTTTGATTGTTTTTTTCCTTACTTACATATTATTTATTGCTTGCATATTATTCATACTTTACTTGCATATCATTTATCGATATTGATTGATCTCACAACAAGTTTACAAAACAATTAAAATTTTAACGGTAAAACTATTCAACCCGCCTTCTAGTTTCCCACAAGTTCCATAATCATTGGTGCATGATCATTTCAAGTTCTTAACTCCGGACGTTTTTACTTGGCCAATAAGTGTTTCTAAGGCTTTATAATGATACCTTGGCTTCACTTCAACATGTGACACACCTTGATTAATACCCTTACAACCTAAGGCTATTAAACTTACTTTATTCTCTCTCAAAGGCTAATATACTTCTGCAAATTTCCAACAAGATCTTAGAATGAATTTGAAGGTGTTGTTGTTCGATTTTGGAGTTGCTTTGGGTATAATTAGTTGGTTGGAGGCGCGTGGTTGCTCTAGTTCCACACTTTAGTTTCTTGTAATTGAAAGCTAAGTACAATCTTGTATGTCAATTATGATGAACTTCTGTTTTCTGATTATGATAATGGTTTTATTTGTTACTTGTGTTTTGAAATGATATTTGATATGGAGTAATTGTTGGATATTTGTGTGGAATGATGTAAACATTTGTATGAGTATTTGATCACTTTGATTGCATGAAAATTCCATTCATCTTATGATTTTGTTGAAATAAGAATAAGTCTTGATTAATTAGTTGGTAAATACATAAATGGATTTAAAGGTCGAAAGGATTTCTATTGTGATTTTGTTCCAAAACATTAGTGCACGAATCAGTATGGAATATGATACTTGACACCTATCATGTTTGCTTATTAAAAAGGACTAATAACGATTTCAACACGAGTATAGTCCGAAAGGGCTCGTAGGAACAAATTAGATGTTTTCACAGAAATGAGTCTTAAACAAATTTGGTATATTGGTGTTCAAAGGCCGAAAAGGTTCACCATGTAATTGAATTCCAAAACGATTTTCGTGACATACACCATTGATTAGAGGATTGTTTATCTTAGATTTGTGCATCACAATATGGTTTAACCAAAACAAGTTCAAATACTCTATATATGATGAATATGATTTCTACACAACTGGTTGATAATTGATTGAATTTACTTGCTATAGAATTGTGTGATAATCTGAATTGACACCTATTTTACTTGCTTTGCTACTTAACTTAGTTAAATAACAAATCCCTTGGAACGATCTCGACTTACCCAACTTTACTATAATCGGTCGAATATACTTGCTCGTATGTGTTAATTGGTAATTTGATAAATCGTGTTTTATAAATTTAAAACTTGCACAACAAATGACGCAACACAAACTTTTCTCATTTATTATATATTGTTAAGTTAGTTAAACGTAAAGACGACATATACAATTAATCAAGCGGAAACTATGACATATTATACACATATAATGAGAAAAAATTTCGATAACATGTTAAAAACCTATTTAAAGTTCATTAAGTGAAAATGTATATCAAACTTTTATTTTTTATGTTAAACTTTTAAGCTAAAAGGTTAAATATAATTTTATAAAAAAAGTGCTTTCGAAAAAACAGGTATTAACCTGTTTATGAAAAACTGCTTTTCCTGTTATTTTTAAGCATAAAAAAATAAGCAATGCGAAACATCCTCATAATGCTAGTAAGTTAAGTGTTAGAATGACAAAAAACTTAATGTGAAAGCTATATTTTTAACTCTAACATTAACATTGTACGGTTATGCAACCATGTAAATGACTGTTTTTATTTTCAAAATATCGATAACTCGTAACGTCGATCAACCTACGTGTCCTATCTTTAGATTGCAACCTTATAACTATTGCAAGCGCCGCCATGTCAGCTTTTGTACCTTATAGCATTCTTATAACATAAACTCTCTCCCCACTAACATTCCAATAACACACCATACAAGAACCTCAAAAGGAAAACCCCCTAAAACGATCGCCATCCCCATGGCTATGCACCTATAACACGGAACCAACGATGCAATATAACAAGCATGGCGGCGCCATAGGTGCCAATTTGGAACCTATAACATTATAGGGTCAATGCACCGTGCCATGTTAGAGTGCTAGGTGCATTGAGTCATAGGCCTTAGTATTAAGTGTCGTCACGTCAACTTTTACCCTATAACATTCTCATAACACAAATCCTAAAAAATACTATCCCCAGCTATAACATGTTATAAGTGCCGGTAAACCCCAATTTTATTTTCTTTTCATTTTTATTTCAAAACAAACGCATTTTATTAAACTAAAACTAAAATTACATAATATCAAAAATAAGTATACATAATCAACAAAGATTTGTTATTATTTGCAATGCTAGTTATAATTTAAGGAGCATAAGTGTAATACATATATCTGCGGTATTAAAAAAGGGCATTGCCTTCTTTCCCATCTTGCATGCACACAATCGACCTATACACACGTACACACACACGCAAAACACAAATACAAAACACACTATATAAACACACAAAGAGGTACACACAAAAATAAAGAAAAGGTAATGAAAAAAATCAAATAACCATCATTATGCCATGGCGATGCCCCATATGGCGGGCCTTTGGCGCGAACGTCGGTGCAAATGGCAGTGCCATATGTGCCCATTTTGCACTATAACAAGCTCGGTAATGAGTGCATCGTGCCCTCTTAAGACAGTATGTGACAATTAATCAAACTAAGGAGGTGTATTTTTTTCCACTTAATGAGTGGGGCAAAACCCTTATTTCATCTTAATGAAAAAGTCCACAAAATCTCTCAGTCTCAATTAAATAACTCATATAGTATTATCTACAAAACACTTAATTTAGTAAACAACCCCTAACTCAATCATCCGTTCAAAAGAGAGTTTATAGGCTTTAGAAAACATAGCTATTTTTCTCTTAACGTTATGTAAATTTGCATAACTAATATTACGTGTCATTAAAAAAGACGTGCTAGTTTTTTATTGGTTCGTCAAACTACTATCAAATCACTCAACATGAACGTTTGATGAAGCTTCATATCTATACTCTATACTACTTATAATGGAGGGATGACCCTCTCTCCTATTTATGTGTTTAAGATTTCCTTAATTAGATTTTAAGCACATACAAGTAACTAAACATAATATACAAGTATTTAAAGCACAAATCAAACTCAACAATTAATACTTACATACAATTAATACATAATTTAAAACACCCCATCACCAATTGTTACAACTACTAAGACAAGGTACAAATACAATTTAAAACTTCCTCTACTCCATGTTAATGTACCAAGATTTTAATGCAATACATATAATTAACACAAGATATGAAGCTACAGGTACAATCATCATAAATACATTTTTTTACACTAAATTAATCATAAACACAATTATGTACAAATTCTCCAGCCTCCTTTTATTCTCTAGCCTCCTTTTATCCAACTCCAACTACACAGTCAACAATATATCTTCATTGTTTCCAACAAATTCGAACAAACACTTCCAACAGATTAAAATGGTTCGTTCTCTTCTCTATCAAAACATTCGACGGACGCATAAACACTTCAACAATTACCACTTGCTTAAATGTTTTTCTTCTTTTCCTTCTTTTTGGTTCGTTCGAATCGGTTAGAAGAAACAAAAGAAGAGTGGCTAAGTTTGAGTTGATAGTTTGATAGAGAAGAGAAGAAATTAAAATGGTGGCTGAGTTTTGAAATGAAAGGGACAAGAGGCGTGCAAAATTTGTGTAGGTTTAGGGTAATACAAAGTATTTTATATCAAGGGTAATAAGTCATTGGTGTGTGGGCCGAGTGAGATTCAAGAAACTGGAAAAAAAAAAAGAAGCAAATGTAGCATTATAGTCATGCTTATTTATAAACCTAAAGTAGCCACATCCAGTGATTAAAAGAGTATAATGAAAAATATTGTCATTAGTTAAAGAGTTGAAAGATGTCAAATAAATTTTTAGCATCCATAAATTTATTGTTACTAAAAACATAACAAACTAGAAAACATGGTTCATTGAAAATTATATTTCGCAGTCACTCGCCACCGCAACGCCAGCACTCGCTAATGTAAACTTATTTGCTTTTGTGATATGAACCATGCATTTTAGCTATAGTGTAGAAAGTGTAATGCACATTCATGCTTTATTTATCGAGAAATGATAGAATCCATAAGAATTATTTTACACGCCATGTGTCAAGAAAGATTGATCTATTTGCTATACTTTTATTTCTTTCTTTCTTATTAGCACAATTACTCTCTCAAGACATCATCGCGTGTGAATTTTTTATGTAATTTTATGTGACTTTAGCATTCCTTTTTTTTTTCAAGTTTATTCCTAATTGCTTGACGTGTTTATCTACTTAATACTCCTGTAGAGGAGATTTGTAAGGAAAAAGTTGATATTCATAAAAAAAAAGCTAAGGTTACAAATAGAAACTTGAAAATTTGAAAACTTATCGTTTTCGTGCTCAGTCGAATCAAATGTTACCAAGAGTTTGATAAACTCGTATGATCTACCATATTTAATGTTTAAAATTTAAACTATGAATATTAATAAAACCAAAAACATTTTTTTATAAGATTAATTTCATAAATTATCTTATTTTCATAATTAATTTCATATATATAAAAGATGCAAATATTAAATATATAATGTACAATATTTTTAATTCATGTTTCGGTATATATGAAATTTCTTAGCTAAAAGAATAGGAGACATGAAATTGCCGATTTTTTTATATATAAAGTTCAAACTACTTTTCAATGCCGTAAACATACAAGATTTTTATATAAAAAATAAATTAATTACAAACAATAATATAAATATATTATTTAAAAAAACTATTAAAGTACAAATTATGTGTATCAATGGGCATATTTCAACAATCTCTAGGAGTAATATTATAAACCCGTTCATATACATATAACATATCTTTAAGGATCAATAGTATTAAGGTCAATTTAATTTAAGAATAATAAAAATGGTGTTTTATTAATTTATAGTGCATGTATATCTATCAAATCTATAAACTTTTTAAAACTATATAAAAAAAAAAAAATTACATACGAGTCCATAAAATTGAATTTAAGATAAACCTTTTTTTTTTTTTTTTTTTTAATTTGAGATAAATTGTAAACCTTATAAGCTAATGGTAACATAACATTAAAAGGAAAGGAAAAAAATAAAAAATAAAAATAAAACCCTAAGTATGCAAGTTTTTTGGGATAATTACCTGAATCTAATTTGTCATTTTTCTTTTAATTGTGTGTAGCATTTTTATTTTTTTGCTATTATATACCTCAAACTTTTGAATTTCGATCTTTGTGTGTATTTGATCATGTAAAAAATGACTATTTTATCTTTATATTTTGTAACCGCTCTATTGACACTGAAAAGTAAAAAGATCATTTTACATGCACAAAAACACATAAAAGTCGAAATCAAAAGTTTAGGGTGCAAAAAAAGAAAAAAGAAAACTACACACAATTAGAAAAAGTGACAAGTTAAATACATTATTTTTAGGTAATTGATTTTTTTTTTTTTATGTTTTGTATAAAACAAAAATGAGTCAATTTGAACCAATGTGGGTACGTTTTTATTTTATTTTATTCATCAATCAAAATGCTCTATTTTTGTTGGCGTGACAAATTAGAGCAATGCGATTTGTTGGAAAAGTATACTATCCTCAATTCCCAAGAAAGGCTACAAAATGTGCAATTAGTTATTTAGGATATCAAATATATAAAGATAATGATATGGATTACAATAAATCAATAAATTATTAGTAATGTAGAATTGATTAAATTTTATTATAAAATGAAATAAAATAAAATAAAATAAATATACATATCATAATACATTAATACTACTCATATGATAATAGTATTAATGATATATAAATAGGAGGAATTTTCATTTGCTTACCTTTATTTTGGTCTTTATCGAGTGACAACCTCACCATCCATTTAGATTGATCTAATGGTGGATTAACCTACGATTTAATTGATAAACCCAAGTCACATTTTTTTCTTTTTTTCTTCTTTTTTTATTCATTTTTTGTCTTTTCTTTAATTCACGCTTTTTTATTATTATTTTTATTTATTTTTAAATTCACGTTATTCACGCTTTTTAATTCCGTTTTTTCACGTTTCGTCGTTTCTGCTTTCACACGCTTCCGCTCGCTTTTCACGTTTCGTCCGCTTTCATACGCCGCCCGCTTTCATACTTGTTTTACGCTTTCACGTTTTCATCCATTTTCATACATATTCATCCATTTTCTTACGCCGTCCGCTTCATACGCCGCCCGCTTTTCTTACGCTTTTGTTCATTATTCATACGTTTCGTCCATTTCGTCCGCTTTCATCGTTTCGTCCGCTTTCATACTCGCTTACGCTTTCATACGCTTTCATCCTGCTTTCATACATATTCGCCCATTTTCTTACGCTGCTCGCTTTTAAATGTTTTCGACGTTTATATGTTTAAGAATATCACAGTGATATTCGTGATATTCGAATATAACTTGTGATATTCTAAATATCACAAGTGATTTTCAACCAATGTTTTGTAACATCAAAATCACAATTGATATTCGAATATCACAAAGTGATATCCAGAAAATCACAATTGATATTCATATATCACAAAGTGATATTCGAATATCACAAAGTGATATCCAGAAAATCACAAGTGATATTCGAATATCACAAATATATAATTTGAATAAGAACTACATAGTTTGGGGTAATTGTTAAATCTTATTTTATTTGCTTATGAGCTTATGTGATTTTGGTTTATGTTTCACAAGTTTAATTTGTATATTTTGAAACTTATAAATATATGTAAGTTTATATTTACCACGTATAAAGATAAAATGGTCAAATTTTGGTTTAGAGTTCATACATATTCGTCGTTTTTTCATACGCTTTGTCGGTTTTAAACGTTTTGGCCGTTTATACGTCTCAATATCACAGTGACATTCGCGTGATATCATGTGATATTATGAGTATCACAATAATATTCAATATCACAAGTGATATTATGTGATATCCGATGATCAACAAGTGATATTCGTGATTTTCCAATATTACAAGTGATTTTCAACTAACGTTTTGTAACATGAAAAGCACAAGTGATTATCATAATACCACAAAGTGATATCGAAAAAATCACAAGTGATATTCATAATATCACAAAGTGATATTCGAAAATCATGTGATATTCGAATATCAAAGTGATATTCAATATCACTGTGATAGTCGAAACGTATGAAACGTAAGAAACGGACGAAACGATGAAAGCGTAAAACACGTTTGAAAATGGATGAAAACGTATGAAAAATTGACGAAAACGAAGAAAACCGATGAAACGGACGAAAACGTATGAAAAAGGATGAAAACGGACGAAACGTATGAAACGGATGAAACGTATGAAACGGACGAAACATATGAAACGGACAAAACTTATGAAAATAGACGAAACGTATGAAAATAGACAAAACCAAGAAAAACGCGGAAAAAATAATAAAAAATAAAAAACACTAATTTAAAAAACGGAAAAAAAAAAAAAAAACGTGAATTAAATAAAAACGTTAATTTAAAAAAAAAAAAAAAAAAAAAAATATGTGAATAAAAAGAAAGACAAAAGACAAGAAAAAAAACTGACTTAGGCTTACCTTTAAATCTTAGGTTAATCCCCACCATTAGATCAAACTAGATGGATGGTGGGATTTATCCCTAGTAGCGTTAATTTATGGGTAACAAAATAAAGTGCCTCATATAAATAGTTTAATAATAAGAATATCTTTATTACTTATGAAAAGTGTATATTCATTTTTAAAACTTAAAATGAAATAAACTTGAGTAATTTCACTGATTATTATATCTTTGATTAAAAATATTAACATATTTACCTTAAACTTTTGTTATATTTTGTTTTTAACCCGTAATTTTTTTTTTCTTCACAATGACTACAAATTAAGCCCGTAAAATTTGTATCAAAGGTCAAACTAAATCACGATTTCGCAAATTTAATTATTTTGCCGCTATAAATCATCATTTTACGCGATTATTCGTCTATGTCAAAAGAGTTAAAACATGAAGTTTAAAAGGTTTAGAGTTGATTTGTCATTTTATTATACTTAAGGTTTAGAGTTGATTTGTCATTTTATATTTTCGAAGTTTTTCTAAACGAGTAGTGATTGGCATGCCTAATTTCATGCTTAACTATTAGATTACAACACTTGTAGTGATCAAAGACTATCATGAAGAGAGATAAACACCATACTACACTTGTCATATATTGAGTGGATTAGGCATAAAATTAGTTATGACATTTAGGCGTGCCAATCATTTTCCTTTCTAAACTAAGTTCACCATAGTCATATTTACAGTACGCATGCAGATATAGCTTTTTTTTTTTTTTTTTTTTTTTTTTTTTTTTTAGTACAAATCATGAAACACAATCACTTTAACAAAATCTCTATTCCTTGTTTGACGCTAAACATTTGAGATTTAGTAAATAAAAAGCAATGTACTACTATATTTTAATTAGAGCATGTACATTTCTATGCTCTCATACTGTCATACATTGTCAAAAGAAAAGAAAAGTTTATTTTGGTTTTCATGATAGTGGATGTCACCATTTACCATTTTTATAGCATTTATTCTGTGAAACACGTAAGAATGCAGTCATGCACCGACTTCACCGTCACCGCTTTATTCAATGCAAACGCAAATTTTCTATAATAAGGTTGCCATGTAACCATATTTAATGAAAATTAAAAAATAACAGATGAGAGTATGAAAGAAGTTGCCTTCATAATAAGCAAAATAAATGAGTGTTAATGTTGTCCAGCTAAACACCTACTGTAATACGGTAGTTCTCTGTGTGTCACATTGCTATATTTACTTATGCATGTACCTTAAATCAGGTCAATAATAACATACAGAGAACACTAGGTGTCATTAGTACTATTTTTTTACGTCAGTTTTTCTCCTTTCATGTCATTTTTCACTAAGGCTGGGCACGGTCTTGAACAAGGTCATCAACGGCACGTCAGATTTCTCTCTTCAGCGACCAGACATGACCATGATGCTACAGTCGATGACCGACATTTTGTTTTCTGATTTTTTTTTAATTCAAACATTTTAAACAACAAATTTAAAATTCATTAAAATAAAAACATTACAATATATTAAAAATAAAAACGATACGAAATACATAAATTATAAATCTAATCTGAATGCTCCCCGCATGCAGAGTCATACGAGGGAGTCCGATAACCGGCAAATTGCTCGATGCGAGCCAAATCTTCCTCGTCTAACAGAGGTTCCCCAAAACAATTGGTAGTCGAAGTTGATGCACCTACACCATCTTTTCGCTCTCCCAGTAGTCTAATTGAATTTGGTCTCGACGTTGTCCGATACCTTTTGAACACACCGCCACAACTTGTCGCAATCTCGTGCCTTTGCGGGCTTGATCTTTCAAAATTTTGTTGATCACGACTTTTCGCTCGGCGTAATGTCGTTGCAACTCTTGTAGTTTTCTCTTATTTGTTGCTTCTCGCCTTGCTCTCAAACGGATGGATAACGTCTATAATAGCGTTTTTTCGAGCAACATCATCTTCTTCGCATTGTTTGTTAACGTATATTTTCATATCTTCAACGGAATGGGGGAGACGGCAAGCTATAATAAATCTTGTGTTGAGAAGTATTTTGAGGTTGAATTGTGTTTGAAATTGTGTGTTTAGAAGTGTGTTTGAGATTGGTATTTATAGGATGTGAAAAGTGGTAAACGGTAACATGAAAAAGGAGAGTTTGAAATCGGTTGAGATTTCAACCGATATATGCGTTTTTTTAACTCGACCGATGTGGCGACCGAAAGCCCACAAAGGGTGTCGACCGATGTTAAATCGGTCATGGTGAGAAAAATGGAGTGACCGACCGATTTATAAATCACGATTGTGCCCAGCCTAATACACTCAAAAACACTTTTCTTCATCACTCAAGCCAGAACACCTTATTTGAAACCTACCATTTTAATTTATTTTTAAGTTTTTAAACCAACTAAATTTTTATTTAATATAAAAATACAAATTACATAAAAATTCATTAAATAATCAAATATTACACATAACTTGATTAACTTTACAATTTTTTCTCGTATTGTGAGTAACTATACATACACACTTTTTAAACTTTAGGTTCTAAAACTAAAAAGCAAGATTTTCAAAAGTTTAGGGGAAAAAAAAGATACACAACATTGTGTATCATCTTCTTCGCACATTTCACACAACAAAAACACATACACAATAAAACAAATGGCCATGGCATACGCCAGGGCTTTGGCTCAAGCGATGGCGTGGTGCACCATGGGTTCCATGGCGTGCTGACACGTCGGTTTTGACGCTGCTCAATGCCATGGTACCGTGATATGTACCTATTTCAATTGTTTATATATAGAAAGCAAAACAAATGACATGAAAAGTAACATTAAACTATAGTTAGAAGGAACTCCATATATTCATTATCAAAGTCGACAGGATTAAGGTTTTTAGCCAAACTATTTCTTATTTAAAGATGAATTCAATTGTCATGAGAAAGGTAAAATAAGAGAATGATGTAGCTAGCTACCCTAATTCTCGGGCTTCGTTTGAACCCAAGTATGTAGTAAAACGATACCAACTCAAAGGTGATATGAGTAATCTTGACAAAGGTGATAGAGCATCCACAAGCATCAAGTCTTTAAAGACTTGATGCATTTAATGCATTAAATGCATACTAGAATTAATAACTAAGACTTGGAAGAATTTGGAAGAATGACTTGAAGTTTATCAAGCTTTTGTAAAAAGCTTTTTATAAAGCTTTCAATGCAATGCTAAAAACCTTTCTAAAAAAGCTTTTTAAAATAGTAAAAAGCTATTCTTAGTTTTTTGCATTGGAGATGCCCTTACAGAAGTCACTAAAGACTGAAGTAGTTGTGCAATATTCAAAGGCATATGATATTGTCTTATTATTGTTTTGACTATTAATATTATGTTTAACATGTATACAGTGACGGAGGATTCATAAGGCAAAGGTGTGCGTAGTTCATCTAAAAGATTTATACCCCCCTTTTTCCGGCTTACAACATACAACCTTAGAGCGACAGGTATAATAACGCAAGGCTGGGCGTTATGCACACATAGCCTGCGTTAACCTCGCGTTATTACACCGTGTTTCGGAGTTAAGGCTGGCGTTGCCATGGCAACGCAGCGTTAAGCAATGTCGATTAAAAAAAATTACACTTTAGCCCCTCAACAGCTAGGTAACGTCTGAATTTAAAAAAAAATTTACACTTTTGGCTCCTCAAACGGCTAGTAACCGGCAGTTAAAAAAATAAAAATAAAAAATCAAACCTTATTTTTACCACTATAAATACTCAATTAACACACAACTTTTTTTCACACTTCCACAACTCAATCTCATATACATATACTTCTAATTGCTAAAAAAAGTCGGGATTTAACGATAACGAGAGTTTCTTGAATCTCATGGGGTGGAATAACCTGAACACGGGTTCATCTTCAAACCCGAATGCGTCGTCTTCATCAATCAATATCCCGTTGTCTAACCCACTCAGCTGACGTCCGAGGAACTTTACCAACAACATCAACAATTTCTAATGTGGCAACGAAGCCAACAAATGCTAAACGACAATTTTCAAAATCTACAATTCGATCAAGAATCACAACCGCCATCCCAATCATCACGTACACAAACGGAAACAAATGAAGTATCCGAAGCACCTACGTCTCCACGAAAACCCACAAGTCGTGGTAAACAAAAGGCAAAAAAAAATCCAAAGAACCAAACCAAATGACGAAAAAAATCTCGTCGTGATCGATACTACATTACATTGGCAACCAAATGAGGAAAAACTACTTCTCGAGGATGAAAAAGTCGGGCGTTGACAACCGGGGCCAAACGTTTTGGTATTGGGTTATAAACGAGTTCAATAAACACAATTTTTAACCACGCAACAAGGATATGCTAATAAGCAAGTGGAAAATGTTGAACCGTGATTGCCAAAAGTTTAACTAGATCTACAAACGTTCAAAACGTTAGAAAAAAGTGGAGAAAATGAGTTGGATAACATGAAACGAGCTAGACAAATGTATCGTGACGAGCATAGAGGAGCGTCGTTTCCCCACGAGGATGCGTGGGATGTTTTGCGAAGCCATAAAAAATGGGACGCGCTGGAACCGGTTGATTTAACCGGCGATGTCCCAAGCCAAACAAACGAGGCGTTATTCGGTCATGATGCTCAATCACGTCCGATGGGCGAAAAACGTGCTTTGAAGAAAGCCAAATCCAAGACTACGACGA
>CM040245.1:106191023-106231200 GCA_022545495.1 Chrysanthemum lavandulifolium | reverse complement strand
CATTGGTCTTAAATGGATTGGAAGAACAAATTGATGTCAAGGGAACGTAATCGTAAACAAGTCACGTCTGTAGCTAAGGGTTATAGACAGGAGGAGGGTATTGATTTTGAAGAATCATTTGCTTGATTTGCTCATCTTGAGGTTGTTCGGATATTTCTCGTCGCGACTCATATGAATATGACGGTCTTTCGATGGATGTCAAAGCTGCGTTTCTAAATGGACAACCGAAAGAAACGGTTTATGTCACCAACCGTAAGGATTCGTTGATCCCGCATTCCCGAACCATGTCTACAAACCGAACAAATCTCAGTATGGTCTCAAACAAGCTCCTCGGGCATGGTACGATAAACTATCATCTTTCCTCATTGCTAATAATTTCACCAAAGGTTCGATCGACCCTACTCTTTTTATACAATATCACGGGCACATATCTTAATTGTTCAAATTTACGTGGATGACATTATTTTGGGTCTACACAAAAAAATACTCAATCGCTTTTGCAAAACTAATGAAGAAAATTTTTGAAATGTCCATGATGGGTGAACTTACGCTCTTTCTAGGATCGCAAATTCATCAATCACCTCGTGGTATTTTCTTGAGTCACCCAAATATGCCCTTGAATTGTTAAACAAATTTGGAATGAAAACACGTGACACTTATGCCACACCAATGACTCATACCAAGAAGCTAGATTTGATTTACATGGGAAATTAGTGGACCCTACAAAATACCAAAGTATTATTGGGTCTCTCATGTATCTAACGACTAGCGAGACGACATTGTCTTTGCCGCTTATCTCTGCTCCGCTATCGGTCAAGACCAATCAAACCCACCTCTCCGAGGCTAAAAGAATACTCCGATACATCAAGGGAACCATTAACTTGGGATCCGTATCCGAAGGATTCTAGTTTTGAACTAATCGCTTTTTCGATGCCGATCACGCAGATGTTTAGATTCACGAAAAAGTACTTCAGAGCACTACAATTTCTTGGTGACAAACCGTGTCCCGGCAATCAAGAAGTAGGATTGTACATCATTGCCATCAACCAAAGCGTAATATGTAGCCATGTCGGCGTGTTATGCTCAAGTCATCCGATGAGAACACAACTCAAAGACTATTGTTACGTGTTTGATGTAATCCCATGTACTTGTGACAATCGGAGTGCTATTGCGATCTCGCAACTCGATTCGACATTCGAAATCAAAGCACATCGATCTTCGTTATCATTTCATCAAGGATCATGTGGAACAGTGCAGTTGAATTATACTGCGGGTACTGAATACCAATTGGCGATCTTCTCACCAAAGCCTTGCCTCCCGCTAGGTTTAATGAGTTGGTCCACCGGATTGGTATGCGGTGTTTGACTCAAGAGGAATTGGATGAACTCTTAAAACAGTCTTAAAACCACCAAACACCAAAATCTCTTTATAAATATTTTCAAAACAAAATACAAAAATATAAAACCCGATAAAACAACAAAAATATTCTTCTATCTATTTTTCTTTCAACATGGCAAGTACATTTCTTCCACAACACTCTAATCTTTCAAAATTCAAGATTTTCCGATCAAGTCTTGAGGGGAGAAAATAAATACTTAACTGCTTCAAAATAACTGTACTTGCATGTTATACTATCCCTGCTGATTCTTTAATAATGGTGGTCACATTTACGTTTTCGACACCCTGGACTAAAATTTATAACCTTTCATTATTTCTTAAGTCGAGGGGAGTGTCGTCAAGTTTCTTTCTTAAAATCTTTCGTTTGGTAACCAAAATGGAAGTTAAAAGGCTTTGGATGAAAATGAAAAGGTGGAGGGACTAAAACTGTCAAAATCGAAAGTTATTTCTAATAAAACTCTCCACCTAACCTAATTTTCACATTTATTACTTATACCAAACAAATCCTACGCCTATAAATCGCTTCACAACCAAGTTTTGATCATCAATCAGAAGTGATTTTGTGTTTGTAACACGCTTTTAACAATGGTTTTGAATCTTTCTTTAATCCAACGGTCAAAACGTGAGAATTAGTGATTCTTGTGTTCTACGATATGCGTAAGAACACATGATCATGTTTGTGTGTTTGAGGTTAAAAGGATAGTGTCAAACGTTTCTTTAACATCACTAATACCATTTTTCTACTCAAACGCACCCGTAATCACGTATTGATTGAATTTGAAAACTAGGGTTTATGTGGGTTTGGGTATTTTCAAATGTGAATGTTTTTGTCAAAAGATAGTTATGTGATGTTGTTATCATGGTGAATTGATGATATCTAGGCTTTAAAACAACCCAGAAACACTAATTGATTGAGAATTAGAGATTAATGTTCTTGAGATTTGGGTATTTTTGATTCACAGCGAATTGGATGTTAATACTTGGTTATATCACTCACATGACTTCTTAGAACTACCAGAAAAACTTTGGTTCAAATTCCATGGCTAGATTTCTTATGCGAAATTAATGAACTTTAGGGTTTTAGTTTACGACAAGGTTCTTTACGCCGTAACTATTTGAATGAGTGTTTGTGAGTAAATCATTATACAATGAATGTGGATGTTAATATTGATGTTGTGATGAATTTATTTCGTGTTTGCTACTCGTAAAAATCGTAATCAAGGTTGTTAACCATCTACGATAAGGATCACCTTACGCGTAGCATATTATGCGTAAGAGAAATCTTACGCGTGAGGTTCTACATAAGAGACTACGCGTATCCCGTGAAGGATATGCGTGTGAGGACCTCACGCATAAGGTCTACTCTTACAAGTAAGCCTTACGCGTAGGTTTTATATGCGCTACGCGTAAGCTCCACGCATAAGGTCCCCTGCTCCTATCGTAATATTTCTTCGCGTAAGTCGGGGTCCCACGATAAGCTTGCGCCTTTACGCGTATAACTCATGTTTACGCATAAGCTAGCATTTCTCGCCTAAGCCTTGATCAAACCTTCATTATGAATTGTTACGCGTGCGAACTTGTAAATAAATAAATCATAACGTCACGAAACCAATAATGTCACTAATAAGCTTAAATATATAATATGTTGTGAAAAATATGAGATAACATAAACTTTAAAACCTAAAGTTAACTAACTCTCAAAACTTATCACGACGCCATTGGACTATTGAACAAACAAGTGATTTTAGACTCGTAATAATCATTGACATATCTCATTCAAATTATTTGACAATAAAACCATCTGTTGACTAACATAATGTCTTTCAATATGTTGGTTCTTTTGGCTAAATGTATTTCGAGATCACGACATGGACGCTCAAATGAATGTGGATGCACCGGATGTACTCACCATTGTTGATATCTTCCTCATGGCTATCCAATGAAGATTGGAAAAACAACCTTCGTGTTGACTTTGAAACTCTCGGATGTTCGTAATCTCTTGTCTCATTCTTTGTTGATATTCAAGAACCATCCTTATCGTAACATGCTCTCCCACTCTTCTACTGCTCTAGAGATCTACATTCAACAGCTTTGGACTACAATGCAAAGATCAAAGGACGTAATCTCGTGATGGTGACACTCAATCACAAGCAAATCACCATCACTCCGCAGATTTAAGAGCCGTTCTCCTCATTCCCGACATCATACCAACTAAATACTCTGCTGCACCTCTCAAGAGACTGCTTTGCAATTTTGATTGATATTGGGTATGACGAAGCTTCGGGGTTATTAATAAGCATTCTCACGTGGATCTTAAGAACATTCCTCACCTTGGAGAACCCTTTACATCATCATCACAAAATCTTTCCGGTCGTGACAAATGGCTATGAGCATCCCAAGCTCGTGGAACTGCAAATCTTTGGGCTCTAATCAACATGAAACACATCGAAATTGAAGCTCTGATATGGGATGACATGATGACCTTCCTCAAAAAGCTTGGCTCAAAGATTCCTTATATCAGATACACAAAACTGTTGATCCAAAGAGCTCTTGGACTCAATTCTGATATCCCCAAGAGACTCAATGACCCCGACAATCACGACTTGTTGTCTGAACCCACTCTAACAGTCAAATTTAAGGAGTCAACTACCAAGAAACAAGGTCTTTGTGTTGGGATCTCCTTCTCTCGATGAACTCAAACGACTCTACTCTTATAAAAGATATTTGGTAGATGTGAGAGAACAAAGTTGGTTTTCTCGATGATAAATCTTTTGGTACACCTACAAGGAAAACCGGAAGAGGGAGTGCAGGAGTCTTGCAAAGATCGAGAGTTAGAGGAAGTTCCCAAGAGGAATCCTCTACAAAAAGGATTGTTCCTTCTAAGGAAGTTGTTCCCATTCCGTGCCAAAGCTCGAACCGCCAAGAAAGCTAGTGGACTAAAGCTCAAGATACACAATCGCATTTAAGAGGTCTTCTACTCGAATTTTCAACCAAGCACCTCCTTGAAGAGCAAAACCTCCCACCACCGCCAGATATAAGCAAAGGAAGACTCAGGTTGTTGAGCACAAGATGAAAGTTCAGATGAAGAGCAACTGGATACAACATACAAGAAAAAGTTCAAAATCATTAGGCTCCAACACGTTGTGAAAGAATTTGCTAAGGATCAAATGGGTGGCCCCGGAGGGTCAAGTGGTGGAGTTTTACCTACGCCAAATCCTGATGCGGTTAATCAACCCGATAAGGGATCTGGTGCCACCACTTTGGAGCAACAACAAACGCGCGTGGAAGATACTATTGAGTATGACATTGAAGAACCAGAAACTGAAAAGTCCGAGAAAGATAAAGATGTTGATTATGATATGTTTCTTCTGGATAGTCCTTCACGCTCAAAGAAGGAAACTTCTGAACCACCAAAGGACCCGGAGTCTCCTCACATCTCATCATCATCGGATTCATCTTCTCACTCCTCACCACCACCATCAAAAAGATCAACCAAATCAACATCCAAATCGGTGAAGAAGCCAACCGCATCTTGGATCTCTCAAGCTAAGACACGAATCATTAAAGGCATCAAACAGTCGAAAGAAAGACGTGCTCTACAAGAAGATGAATTTCTTCACGATCGACATGATATCTTCATGATGAGAACGACAAGATGCAAGTTGAAAGGAATATGTCCGTAAGCTCATGAAAGATGATCTTCAAGGGAAAATGGACGAGATGATCAAAGGATACACTCACAAGTACCTTCTTGACATCGTTCCTCGAGTTACTAAGGAGTTGTTCACCAAACAACTTTATCCGAATCTCTTACACTGCCAAACAGACTATGAAATCAACTCCAATGCATGTGAACATCAATCCATTGATCCCATAATCTTCTCGGATGTTTGAATTGGTTAACCGCCGGTAGCTCAAATGTCGAAACGATCCGCAACATTTGCCTCCTCGAAGGTAAATTGTTTGAAGCATTCTTTGAATACCAACTAAAATCAACATGCGAGAGAAGTCGAAGGCCTAAGCGTCTGTGACGATGAAGATAAGGATCGGGATAAGAATGACGAGCCTAAATGCCCAAGAATTACGTGAATCATCTTCTATGAAACCTCCACCCCAACGGACTCCACCAACAAAGGTCTCCTCCTCGCTCTTCTACCGAAAAACCTCAGATTCTTCTAAGTTACCACCCGCACTAAGAAAACCGGTGATCACTTTGAGTATACGGTGGTGACGATGAGGAATTCCATGAGCCCCAACAACAACCCACCTCTCCCGACAAAGTTAAGAAACCGTAATCCTTATCCAGCCTAAGAAAAGAAGAAGAAGGCGCC
Organism: Chrysanthemum lavandulifolium; assembly: GCA_022545495.1. NCBI lineage: Eukaryota > Viridiplantae > Streptophyta > Magnoliopsida > Asterales > Asteraceae > Chrysanthemum > Chrysanthemum lavandulifolium. Next base: position 106,225,471 of record CM040245.1, on the reverse strand, counting down.
TATGGTCGACGTCGTATCATGGCTAGATGAAGATGACACCGATGAATACAACCGGTTTTCTACACTTGTTAATTCTACTCCCTACCCACCAAGGTCAAGATCCGGAAGACGGTAGTACATTGGAGCATGCTAAGTTCTTGCAAGAGAAATTCCGTGTGAAAAGATGACAAAATCCGAGTTGAAGCGTATCAAGAATGAAGCATTTCAAGCGCTCAAAGACACTCGAAAGTGCTATTGAAGTTGAGTATCACCTTGATAATATAGCACGAGCTATGTCTAACAACATGGATTGGCTCAACCCGAAGCAAACATCGACTTCACCAAACGGGACAACCCTCCATATTACACCGATCGGTCGAAACCTCTACCAACAATTGGCCAACCAGATCGACCTAGGATTCCATTCCGATATTTCTTCAACAACGACTTGGAATTTCTTCTACATGGTGGTGATGGTTCAAGGAAATACGCTACATCACCGACACTTCCGCTCTCGGCACCATATACTCTAACCGCATAGCCATCGAAGAAAGAGTTAACCACATGTTCTCTAACAATGTGGCGAGATATGACCGTGATGCATTGTATGGGATTCACCATTGGCCGAACGCAGACGAATCTACTACGTGTCGCCAGTTCGAAGTCTCAACATGAAGTGTTCAAGACTAAAGCAATCGTGGCTATTATACATGTTGATCTTTCGCCTAAATGGGACTACACTTTCCTCAAGAATATCGTGGTCAAAAGACAAGACAAAGGGATTATGCATTCTCTCAAGCGGACTTTGAGAATTTGTCTATCAACGACATTGAAGACATGTACCTTGCCAAAGCATGTGGTCGCATGAGACAATTCTCGATCAAGTGCAACGTGAATACATCAAGTCCTTGCTTATCTTCATCAGAAGAATAGTAATCAAAGAACGTGTAGAAGATCTCGAGCTTGCAGTTGAATCATATCAAACCCCGTGTCAACTTCACTCCACCACAGCTAGATCTTCCCGATATCAACCAACTTCCACAATACACCCTCGTCAGCAAACCATTCGGCGTCGTTTATCGCAGTGAACTTCAACGAAATTGCTTGATGGCGTGTAGAGATCTTTACAAATTTGGGGATCACACATTGAAGAAGGTTAGGGACGGCTTGGCTTATCGGTTGAAGGCGATACATGAAGGCATTGGGTCTCCAAAGCAATGGAATTCTCAAGACAGAAGGGATGTGCAGAGGATCATCACCAGGATTGATGAAAGGTTGTATCGATGGGACCAGCCGTAACTCGGAGAGCTTTGTAGGTGGTCGTCCAGATTGCTCTCACCGCTATCAACGCCTGCTCGCATTCCCGCAAGATTGATGGACTTCCCGGTACCCCTTGAACCGCTTCTATTTCATAATATTTTAGATGTGTGATTTAATTATGACTATGGCTTGTGCACACATAACAGATGTACAACCCGTTCTTGTCAAGAAAGGACCACGTGGTACGCTTGATTGCAAATCCTTATAAAAGGAGCGAAAGCTTCTTACTTTTGAGTAAAACCTATCAACCTTTCATTTTTCAAGGTTTTGCTCCAAAGAACAAGTACTTCTCCTTGTGTTTTTCAAAACCTCAACCGTTTTATATCACTTGTTGAGGGGGAGTATTTGACTTATAAACTTTGTTCAAAACTTGTTCACAATGGCCATCTTCCCATAAAACTCAAAATGGTCATATTTATTCTCAACATTTCTTCAAAAATACCATTTATATGCCATTTTTAAGGGGGAGAAATTATGTGATAAGAAATATGTTGTGATATTGCTATTGAATCATCGTGTGAAAAGACTTAACCCATGAATTGACGGGTCTTCCAAAGACTTATCCAAGTAAATTGTACCTATTCGAGAAGCTCTTGATAGACATGAACTTTGACGGGTTTGACAACCTTTCGAGGTTTGTCCACACCTTCAAGGTAGTTATTAGAGCTAGTTGTCACTTAAAAGCTGACAATGTACCTCTTTAACTATGTAACGTAACCGTGTCCCTCGGGAATTGTCTATCTTGAGTCGATCAATTCAAAAGTGCGAGCTCATTCCTCACTTGTGCGATTGCTAAAACTCTTAAGCACATGTGGATGGGGAGTATTTATGAAAATCTAAAACTCTTGAAGTGTTCAAACATGTTTTCATTCACAAACGCTTTGAGAGATTTTCATGAAAATGGTTTTATGGCAATGGAGTTATAAGGTGATTAAGGTTAGGAATAACTGTCCTATGATCCGCCAGAGTTTGAGGGATCTACCCAAGGACAATACCAATAGTTAGAATTAAAAGTCCTTAGGTATGATTATAAAAAGGAGAAATGAGAATCGAGAGAAAGAAGGAGTTGAAGAATTAAAAGAAATGCAAAGAAAAGGGTGAAAAGAAATAGCCTCCAAATTATACAACTTAGGGCGTATACAAGGGTTCAATTCATATACTACTTGGTTGTCACTTAGTGACGCCGGTATTAAAGATTAAAAGTCGTCATGGACTCGGTGACGCATGCACTAAACCTTCTTAGCCACTCAAGTTACTCTCAAAAGAAGCTTGTTTCATTCTCATAGGAAACCCTACATAATCTATCGCTTTCTCTAGAGATTGCGATATTGAAGAAGGAGACCCTCTCCTAGTCTCCGCCAGAAAACCAAAACGCACTATTGAGTCTAGAGCCACGAGATTCATCAAAATATCTCTTAGGTACACTTGACATATCATCACTTGATGTTCAACAATAAGAACATCGGTGGTACGATTATCGAGTCCTTCATGATCTTAGCAATCTGTCGAGAACATTTATGAGAGGTTCACAACCGTGATCCTCGGTGATTGAATGGAAACTCCCGCCAGGTCAACATCAAACGACCTCGACAAAGAAGTCACTTCGGTAACTCCCCGGATTACGCTTAGTGTGTCTCAAATGGTCTACGTCGTGAGGTGATGCTTGATGTACCTCAATGACTCATCCGAATCAGAGGTGTACTTGGTACATCGCTTTATCTCACTTGTGAGACTCAGCTCAGAATGACCTTTGTGAGAATTAGAGTTGTATTTTCACACTATGTCATTAACACTCTCAAGTTCAAACTTGTAAGTGCTTAATCCGCTTATTACTAACCGCTTTCATGTTTTCTTCTTATGGAAGCTCGAGCGGAATGATCGTGCGATTCTTCACATGCTCATGCCAACATCATCACTAATGGAAGTTCTATCTAAAAGCAACACAAAAGTCGTAATGATTCTTCGTCAAGCCAAAGAATCTACAAAGTTAAAGACTTAAAGAACTTCATCAAGATTAAAATCCAACGTCAAAGAGCGTGTGAGCATGTTGAAGAATGACGTGGAGACACCGGAGCAAATGGCGGCACTGAGGTCGACTTGATGCGATAATAACAACATACTATCACTACCATCACAAAGAACAATGATCAAAGAACAAAGTTAAAGATGACGCCAAAGCAAAACTGCTTAAAGAAAACAATTTCTACACCGGGAGATTGTTCAAATCAAGGCAATTCTTCTCACAAGAAAGAAGAATGTCAAGACGCCAAAGCTACTATTACATCAAGACCTTCACTGCTTACATTCATTCATCACCAACACTTAGGGAGAGATTGTTGGAATCACTCCTAAACCTATATCAAGTGTTAGTGATTCATATGTAATAGTTAGCTTAATTATGGCCTTTATGTTTGTTATTAGCTTAAGCTTATGTAGAAGGCCCATGAGCTTAGGCCCATGTCCACTAAGGAAAGGAAGGGAGTAGGAGTGTTGCCCTAGCTCCCCTTCCTATAAATACCTTGTAATAACCCTCACTTGAGGGTTGGTTGTTCAATTTACTCTCTTTCACTATTGCTACGCATAACCGGTTTAGTTTTATACGCATAGTGTGTTTGTTTATTGTTCATCCGATCATTTCTTCTTCTCTATCTCTATCTATTGTGCTTGTGTTGTAAAACTAGTGACCTAACAAAAGGGTTTCACATGGGGGTCGAGAAGTTAAGGTGACTAATCGATAGACACACAATGGTAGGCTGTTTGGGTGATAATCCTATAATATTGCCTTCTAAAACTGAAAAGTCCAAATACATCGAGCTAACTCAACATACCTCGCCTATGGTCTCGAAATGATGCAAAGGCCAAGTTTTAAAGTTTACAAGCTACCCAAGACACTCATAATTTGGTGGATTTGGGGTAAAATATAGGAAATGGATAAGGCTAATCTCACCATATAATATCAAGGGTTGTATGTGCTCGGCTAAGGTCTAATCTAGTTAGGTTAAGAAAATATGTCAAAATTTTAAAATGGCATAATTTTTCAAAATAAACTAGAAAACGAGGGCAAAATAATGTTCAAGAGATAATTCTACTCCGTCCCCCACTTGAATTGTACAAAGTCCCTTTTGTACTAAGCATTAAATAAAGGTGAAGAGAAAGTAGAATTAGAGCGAGAACTTCCTTGAAATTTGCTCCATAAAGAAGGAAGGCCTACGAAAAAGAGACGTGCCTTCATATAAGCATCATGAACATACTTCAATCCACGAAATCACACTACCGACAAGCATAATTCTAAAAAGAAAAATGAAAATGAAAACAAACCTAACTCACTTTCGAGGAATCACGGTTGCATTTAGCATATGCAACAAGTTTTTAAACCACTTGGTGTCCCAAGTGGACGAGTGAAGTCTCGTGAGGGTTTACAGGGAACACACCCACAAATTTCATTTAAAATACTAATACAAGGTTATTGTGTTTTAAAATGAAACAATTAAAGCAGAGGAAGGTTACGTCGTAACTCTTTTGAGGGAGTTACGCCGTAACTGGCAGAGCGAGTGGTTACGGCGTAACCACATAGATGGTATTACGCCGTAATTGTTAATGCTTCAAGAATTCTGCTGCTAAAAGTTTGGTTACGGCGTAATCACTAAGATCATTTACGCCGTAACTCTGGTCAGATCAGCAAACTACAGCAGCAATTACTTCCTCGTTTCCAGCAAAAAAGGTTAGATAACACAAAACCCTACAGAAATGGAAATAAAAAGAAAGGGATAATTCGGGTTGTCTCTCGAAAGAGCACTTTTCTTTATTTACGAGTCTTTAAGTTAGACTCAGAGCCGCGGGGCTTCTATGGGGGCCTTTGGATCTGGCCCACTTCCACCACTCGTTGACACTCATACATCCATTTGTCGAACCCTTTTTTCCTTGTAGAGTTACGGATGCCATCTGCTCCAAACTCATGTGAAAGCCATTCATCAAATGATTTTCCCCGGTCATCATCTTTAGCAATAAGACTACTAGTAATACTGATGTTGGATCTTGCACCGGTTATTGTATCAGTGAGATGATTGTACTTATACCACTTAACCCGTCCCTTATGGATTTTTGAGTTCCCAAATCTTATTTTGTACCAATCCTCTAATGCTAATTCAATATCATGTCTCTCACCCTTGTGAGGGTATATCCATTCATTCACCTTTCTTTCACATTTTTGAGGACGAGTATACGGGGCCATGTCACACCGATTCGTTATCCTTGGTTGACATCGAGTTGCTGAAATGTTTGTTTGGAACTGGAGTTTCCTCAATGGCTTGGACAATATCTTCCTGTTTCTGCTTACAATTATTAATATTCTCTCTACTATCATCAGTAATAGGATTAGAGTGTAAAGCTGGATCTATCGATTGAACACTAACAACATCAACATTATTTGAAATTTCAACTTTTGGTTTTAAATGCTCTTTCATACTAAAAGTTATACGTTTATTTTCAGTCCCTAAAGAAATTTGTTTTTCAAAAACCTTAATTTGAGCCCTACAAGTGGCCAGAAAAGGTCTTCCAACACTTAAGATGTAAACCTCCCGCTTCCCCATGTCAATAACCACAAAGTCAGTTGGGAAGAAATTTTTTCCAATTTTTAAAAGTACATTATTCACAATTCCCCAGACAAATTTTTAGAGGAATCACCATTTCTATCATAATAGTTGTTTCTTTTAAATTTGGTAAGTTTTATTTTTTCAAATAAAGTGGTAGAGATAAGGTTTACCCCGGCCCCTAAATCAGCTAATGCGGGAATCTTAATGTTACCAATAGTGCATGGGAGAAGAAAACTTTCCTGGTATTGCTGTTTTTCAGGAAGTTGGCTTAGCAGGACCTCGTCGTCTTCTGATTTATCATCATCTCTTAGGTAGTTAATCTCGGAAAGATCATTAGTGATAGAGGATGTGCACTGCTCTTTCTTTGTTTTATCTTGCGCAAATATGGCCTTGCAGGCAATGGCTTTAGCATTACTTGTTTCAAGGTTGTAGGATCGTGAATATTATGTTGTTTGATGATTCGGGTGGTCTAGGACAATGATTAAATAAGAAAGCCATTATTAAAGATGAAGAGAGTAGAGAGGAGGCTTTTGAAAGAGAGTTGCTTTACAAATGAAATGTTAGATTCAAAGAAGCCACACCCCTTCCATGGATGGAAGGGGTATTTATAGTTACAAAGAATATGTCCTCCTATCGGACTGTGGATCAGGCATACAGTGGGTAAAGACCCGTCCTTCCTCCACGGTGTTACACTAAACTAATCTACGCTACTAACTAACTAATAAACTAATAAATAACGTAAATAATGACAAGTCTACGAGCTAACATATGCTAGAATATAATTGGGGTGACCGACACTTTAACATGGAATTTTTTGATTCCTAACAATCTCCCCCTAAGGGATGTCACCCCATGAAATACATTTTGCATCCTAGCATTCTATCTTTGACATTTGTTCTGAGCTCGTAGACTTCAATTCTTCAAGTTCCGCAATCTTTGTGCTTTAGTAGCGATTCTTCAAAGTCCGCATTGATTTGTACTTTTAGTGGAGGCCTTTAACTGATCCACATCTTTGATGATCTTTGAGCTTTCATTGAGATCATCAGCCACAGTAAATCTCTGGATCACCCTTTGTTGTGTTGCCATCATGTGATGTTGTGACTTTTGGACCGACATGCTCACACTTTCTAGATCATGACATCTTTCCATCAGAGTAGCGGAAGCTTTACTGGTTCATGATATTTGCGCAACAGAAGGTAAGCATAGTATAAAATATCGTAACCGTGTTATGTAGATATGCACCACCATGATTTCTTCAATTAAGTGTGGATGATGTGAGCATGCGGCTTTGGATTGACTCCTCAATTCGATCACCGCAACCGTCAAATGTACCGCAAACAACAGCTTAGCAATAAAACACACGAAAGTGTCTTTGATCACTTTTGTTGAATTGAGGTACACGCCCACGGTTCCCGCTGATCAAGACAAATACCGCTGTGATCGGTATAATTCAAGAATCTCCTTGACGGGGTTTCGCAATTGTTCTAGCCGTTCTCAAACCGAACGCCTCAAATAAGACAACACGGAGTGAGTAAACCAATGAATTGAGATTCACCGATTGATGAAAATGATTTGAAAAACAATCGCGTATTGCTTAGATGAAAGACTTTTGCAATACGACGAAGGTTTTATGAGAAAGATCAATTTTCAATCAAAAATACTTTTTGTATTTGAAAAGAGTACACATTCGATGTGCTAGAGAAAAGAAGAGATTCGCACATCGAACAGTTTTTCCAAAAGTATTTTTTTCAATCAGAGATACTTTTTGTGTTTGAAAATGAATACACATTCAATGTGCTAGAGAAAAGAAGAGATTTGCACATCGAACGGTTTTTTCCAAAAGTATTCGTCAATTCATTTCCTGGACCAAGGTTGATTTAAGATTGAATCTCCCCATCGTTTCTATCCAGTTGTCACAAGCTTGATCTTTTGCAAGATCTCACATGTCACCCACCAAGAGCTTGTTTGATGTTGGCTCTAGAAGGATTTCTATCTTCATCGTGGATACTTTTACATATCACTCGGATGTTCTGGCAATACCACAAGGATAATGCGTAGGACTCTTAATATATTCTTACTTTCCACATTGTGTGAAATAGCAAGTCTTCAAGAATAGTGTCCTAATGAGATATTGTGGATGATCTCTTGGCTCTAGACTCAATTGTGCATATTTGGTTCCTATGCCGGAGACTAGGGAGAGGGTCTCCTTATTCAATATCAACAATCTCTAAGAGAAAGTTGATAGATTATGTCGGTTCCCCGTGAGAATGAAATAAGCCCTTTTAAGAAGAACTTGAGTAGTTTGGGAAGATTTAGTGCAGTGCATCACTGGTTCCATGACGTCTTGTCTTCAATACCGGTGTTACCTTAGTAAACACCAGTAGCATATGTATTGAACCCGTTCTCGCCCTAAGGTTTAATTATTGGAGGGCTATTTCTTTTCACCCTTTTACATTCAATTCTTTTCATTCTTCAACCCCTTGATGCTTACCGAGACTTCATTACTAGAACCTTGTTGGGTTTATTCCAGTACTAGCTCTGTCTCAGTCCGCACTCTTCCCGTTTCTGGTTTTTCTCCTTTTTTCATCATACCTAAGGACTCTACACTATTTAGTGGATTGTCCCTGGGTAGATCCTTCCGGCTCTGGCGAGATCGTGAGAACGAATACCTAACCTAACCATCCTTATATCACCATGCATAAAGTAAATTGGTCGGTCATTTGGTATAGTTCTTTTCTTTCTTGAAACCAATTGAAAAATCATTTGGAAAAATCAATCAAGGTACTTGTGATATAATATCAAAGCATTTTGTACCTTAACTATTTTGATCTTTAAGAAATGCTCCCCCTCAACATGTGCATATGATTTAATAAATTGTTTAGCACATGGAGGCAAGAGTTCTTTTTGAAATAAATTCTTGATCACAATTTCTATGGAAAAAGCCATTTGATTTTCTTGGTAAAATTCTCCCCCTCAATATGTGCATAGGATATTTGAAATCATTTTATCACATAGAGGAAAGAGTTCTTTTGAAGCACATCCACGATCACAAAAACCATTAAGAAAACCATTTAAAAACTCAATCAAGGTACTTTATGTTAAAACATAAAAGCTTTTGTACCGATAGTTTATTACTTTTGAAATGCTCCTCTCAAAATGTGCTTCAAGATTCGAAAGCGTTTAACACATCCGAGAGAGCGACTGCATAATTGAATCAAACAATCACCTTTTATCAAATTTCATTATTAAATCACAAATTCTCCCGATCAAAATATCAAATCCTTTGAGATTTTTGATCTCAAGTGATTTAATTAGGTTTAGAAAACATGAGAGAATATGTTTCTGGTTTAAATACTCATTTTGTTTTTAGATAAACGCTCCCCCTCAACATGTGCATTTTATATTGAAATCGTTAGGCACATGGAGGCAGGAGTGCCTTTGAAGGACTAAAACCAATTCCATTAAAACAGATTTGAGATTTAAATCACGATCTCTCCCGCGATCAAAAATTTTAAACCATTTGAGATTTGTGATCCCAAAAGATTTAAATCATTTAGAAAATTTTGGGGAAAGACGTGGCAAGATTTGATTATGAAAAATGACAGATAAGGACCATTTAAAGACATTAAAGATTGTTAGTGTCAGGTATGAAAGTTTTAAGAGACCTTTAAGTAAAATAAAACAATTTCACAATCAAACAAGAACAGAAAAAATTTCATTTTGATAGATCTTTGATTTTTAAAGAAAATCATACCATGACATAACATTAAATCTTTAGATCGCCACATTTTAACGTACAAACCGGAACTTTTATGAAGAAATATAGTTTGAAAATATTATATTTTAAATCACTCTCCCCCTCAATCGATGACCGAAGTAGATAATTGAGTGACATAGGTTTTGATAAAAAGAAGTCCGGTGATTTTCAAAATTTAGTCCAATTTATATTCAAAACAATATTTTTCCATTTTCAAAACAATTTTATTCAAAGTTTTAGAAAAATGGTATCATCCACTATTAATCATGCACAAAGATACGTTAGGTGGTTGAGAAGCTTATTGTTGTTGTTGCTGTAGGGTTTGGAAGAAAAACCGTCTGCAGATGCAGTGAGACTTCTTACGTTGCATTTTAATGCCAACTGAGGTCAAATTAAGCTCCGTTTCTTCATTTGTCGATGAAGAAAACCATCTGGCGATGCAATGAGACCTCTTACGTTGCATTTTCCATGCCAACTCTCCATAGAAGTCCAATTAAGCTCGCTTCTTCATTTGTCAACCCAAGATATCGTTACCCTTTCCTTGCGGCATCCAATCATGTTCATTTGTGGGATCCGGATCGGGAACATTCTTATATATCAATATACCTGCATATGTTAGTGAACACACATACAAATATATGGTGGTCGACATCACCCATAACAGCAATCGACTATCTAAAGTCAATTCAACATATCAATCAGATCATATAAGGCATGGGGTTTATGTGTTAAATCAAACTCTAATCATCTAATCGTAGCAATCATATCCTAGGCACCTAGTCCTTCAACATAGGTTAACATCATTTTTAATTAAGCATATTAGGATAATTAGAAAAGCCCGATAGATGATATAAATTTGAAAACATTCTCCCCCTCAATCAATGACTCATTTTTGAAAAGATTAAAAGCGCTGAAGTCATTGGAGTTATCAATTTAACTCAAAACTTTGAATAAGATTGATTTTCAAGCAACTCATTTACCACCATTTTTGAAAAACAACAAATATTTTTCTGAAGAATTTTAGATGGAAAAACATTTGTGTAGAAACAGCAGTCTTTTTGACGACATGCTTTCCTTGTTTTTTTTAGGATAAGTGCACGAAATTTGAAAAATGGTTTAGCGCAGCACTTTCCTTTCTTGAAGAACGGGTTGTTATCTGAAATAATAGCAAGCCATTTTTTAAGCCCGGGTTACAGTCTGAAGTAACTGTAAGCCATAGTTTTTGACATGTTTTGACAAAGAATATTTACACCTCCTGTTCGAACTTCATCTATGGTCCCGTGCCATTATTAAATGACATTTCTAAGACCGCAGATATTATCGATACCAGAAGACATGTCTTGGAAAACATATTTTTGGTATTTTTCAAATTTTCTGATTTTTATGGGTTTTTGAAGATTTTATATTTTTCTATTTTGATTTTGTTGGTTTTATATTTTTGTATTTTGTTTTTTTCTGATAAATATTTACAAAGATAGAGTAGGTGATATAGTTTAAGAAGATGATGATACGAGTATCGAGATAAGGATATCGAGCAGCCCCGTTGTAGAAGATAGAAGTCATCATCTCTTAAACATTCACCACCAAAGCTTCCGAGGCTTGAATGAGCGATAGAACATGAGCCTTTGAGAAATGAGACTTTGGCAACTTTCCCCAAACCGAAATCCTTTAGGTGAGCAAATTCAAAGCTTTCTTTCAAGCTTCCATTAGCTGTGTACAAAGAAGCACACCATTATCATCGATCCTGCCGCTCCTTTTAAGAATAATCACCGTGATTTTTGTTCGAGGTTATATCATCAAATAGAACAACGACAACGTATCATCCCACATTTAAATAATCTTCTCAAATTCCTTTTCCACTTTGAAGTCCAAGCAATCCATTCCAAAAAGGTGTCACGAGAACAATTCCCCAAGTAGTTGACTTGATGCGGTCGGTCTCTTTGTATAATGCTCAAGAACTCTCCCGAATACACATCATGAGGGAATGAAAACACCTCCCATGTTCACATTTTTCTTCCCGATGATCGTGTATGAAGCTCAAGAACCAAGTACACCAATACCCAAGAGCTCTCCGAATACACATCATGAGGGAATGAAAACACCTACCCAATGTTCACATTTTTCTTCCCCGATGATCATGTATGAAGCTCAAGAACTCAAGTACACACATTCCCAAAGAAAGAATAACCGATAACACCTCCTCATGTTACACATTTATCTCCCCAGATATGTCGTACTTGTGTACCTTTTTTATCTTCAGAAACTTTCTCTAACATCTCTTCCCCCAAATAGTTGGAATAAGAACACTAAACGCCTTGATGAGTAAAACCTTGAGTTTCTCTGCGGTCATGAAATTTGTTTTCCCGGGATATCTTCAATCACTTAGAAGAATTAAGTTCATCAAGTTTACTCGCCATGAGTCAAACCTTGAGTTTCTCTGCGGTAATAACATTTGTCTTCCCGGGATATCTTCAATCACTTAGAAGAATTAAGTTCATCAAGTTTACTCGCTTTGTGTTTAGATGTGAGTCTCCTTCCCCCTTGTTGGTTTTGACACTTCACAATCAGCAACATATTATAAGCCCAAATACTAGAAATCTGTTGAGAAGAACGCTTGAAGTCTTTGTGAGAATCAACATCTCAAGTACATGTGAGCAAGTCTAATTGGGGATTAAATCGGACATATCACTCTCCCCAATTAGTGCTCTCCCTAAACCGACAACTGCTTGATAAATGCCCAGATTAAGAAGAAGTCTTTAGATCGTTAAATTGCAACTCGTCTTTAGTCTTCTATCATGTAGCGTAAAATGTAGAATGCATCAGAGACTCGACCTTCTTCAAGATTGTCCATTGGGGAATAGATAGTTAACATCTTCAACTCACCAAAAAAGCATCCCAATCAACAACTTACATCTTGCAAATCCCTTAACTAAAATCCTCCCAATCAAACAAGAATGTAAAGATGTTCATCAAGGAAATCGAAGAATCGGGCCGAACGAACACACAAGATGGTAACACCAAACTACCCATCACATCAAACAAGAACAGAGAGATTGATCATCATGTTGGTGTATACGCGAAGCATTAACCAGAAGCACTTTGTCGATAAACTCATCAATCCGAGTGAAGATGTCAACCAACGGCTCTTAGAAGAAACTCCATGTAAAGATGATCCGATAAGAAGAAGCTCGGTTCTTACATGAGTTTGGAGCCGTTTGACCATTTATTCTCAAATATCAATCAACCATGCAAAAAATTCACATTTTTCTCCCCCTCAAGAATTGCATACGGAGATGCCATTCTTGATTAAATAAATGAAATCATCCAAATGTAGTCTATTCACACTTCTCCCCATAAAATTAGCACATGATGTTGCCATCGTCATTATAGTTGAGCAAGTGGAATCGTAAAACAATCAACAATGAGCTGGTTCACTTGATGACCGAAGCGCATGGAAAAAGCATGAAGCATGTTGATGAGAATGGTCATAATTGAGAATATTTCTCTTCTTCAGAAGATAAAGCGCACTGAAGCGTACACTTTTCTTTTCTTTAGAGTACGAGGCATGAACTATTTTGTTTATACGTCATAAGAAGATTTCTCTTCTTTTGAAGATAAAGCGCACTGAGATGTACACTTTTATTTTCTTTAGAGAACGAGGCATGAACTGTTGTGTTCATACGTCATAAGAAGATTTCTCTTCTTTTGAAGATAAAGCGCACTGAAATATACACTTTTCTTTTCTTTAGAGTACGAGGCATGAACTGTTGTGTTCATACGTCATAATGATGAAGTACGAGGCCTGAACAGATGTGAACAGACGTCATTATCTCTCTCTTTTCAACCTCTCTTGGCAAACATATAATCAACTCCATTATCATTCAGTAGGCTCTTTGTAGTGACAGCTGATGGAGAAAACCCAGTATGATGAATTTGACCCTGAAGTAAACTAACCCGAACTCGTGACTTAAACTTGCACATATGTAACAAAGAGCGGTGCCGAGACTTCATCCTCCATTGAATCTCTAAGTACTCTATACTCTTCATCCAACCAACCATCAAGTAATAGACGTACATTACCTCTTGAAAATCCACAATTGAATGTGACACTGAGCACTACAACGTAACTCCTTAGAGTGATAGTTATTTTGTGGTGGTAAGAGCCCAATTCCCCCAAGTGGTAAAAGAAAAGGTAAAAGACACCCAACAATAACTAGATTTCCAAGTCTTCATTTTTGATAATAAGCTCGAACAAGGATCTTGAAGAATCTTCATCCAACCATCCCCGATACCTTCAGATACTAAGTGCACTTGCCCGTGACATTTCACTTCAGCCTCAAATAAATAATAGTGAATTAACTCCGTTGTCACATCTTCTTGGTTAAAAGCTCAAATCTAGCCTCCTTTGACGTTTTAAGTGAACTATGATAATGGTTTTCATCCCGACCATGGTTAAGAGCACATAACCCCGTAAAACCATGTAATAACCAAACTGCCATGACGAATATCCAAACACACACCCAATTCATGAAGTACACCTTTTATCCTTCTTCAAGAAGAAACCATAACATCGACATCGGATAAAATCCGAAATATACTTTCCTTTCTCCGGATGATTCCATCATTGCGGATTTTACAATTCCATGGTTTAAACCGAGAAATAGTTTCTTTCACGGGTTTTACAAAGCCAAGAATAAACCGTAAGATAGATTCGGAAATGCACATTACTTTAACCATGATGTTTCCATTGTCACGGGATTTTACACGTCTATGATTTAAACCGAGAAATAGATTCTTTCGCGGGATTTTACAAAATCAAGACAAAACCGTACATAATGTAAGCTTGAATGTGTTATGACAAATTTGGTTTCGGTGAATATTTGTTTTAGGGGAACATGCAGCAGTTCATTCATCATCATCACAAACTCTTCAACAATTCTTAACCCATATGTAGAAAACTTCACAAACCATACTAAGTTGAGTAGTATACACTACTTTCCCTTGGAGGTTGACCGTATAACATCAAAGTACACTTTCTCCCCCATGATGGTTTCGAACTTTCGGAAGCATCATTAACGTTTACACCCATCCATTCAATCCATTGGTAAACACATCATTCACGTATTCTGACGGCTATTGTAGTGACCACATGGAGAAGTAAACCCGATATATCAAACTTGAACATGACATAAGATTCCTCAGATTTGTTACTTAAGCTTGTACTAATCCTTGTAAAGAAGAAACGGTGTACCCAATGTACAAAACTTCTTGACGTATCCTCAACTGCGTGAGACACCAAAGTGATAGCTATGTTGTGGGTTAAGCGAGAACGAATCACAACAGTAACTAAATAGCCAAGTCTTTATCACACTCTATAAATTCTCAAACAAGTCATCTTCGCGAAGGGTAGAAAGAAAGAAGACGAAATAAGTGAACGTGCCTGAAAAACTCACTTCAAATCCAATTAAGAAATACCGAACAACAACCCCGTAGTCAACTTTGATCAACCATCATTTCAAGTCATGACATAATATTCTATGTGAAAAATGTATACACCAAAGTACCCAACCTCCAATAGCAACAAGTCTCATCGTCTCATCAATTCACATTAAAATTATCATCAAATCTCATCGATGGATCTCATCGTTAAATCTCATTTCATCATCAAAACTCATAGTCAAAATATAACTCTCAGCCCATAAATTATCATAATTACAAATTCACAAGCATGAAACAATATCCAATGAGGTTCTGGAAAAGGCTACCATGTTCAATTAAGCATGAAACGACCGGGTCCATAAGAATAAGCCCAATTTCCACATTTCTTGAGCCCGTTCAATTCGTTTAAGCCCATGAGACCCGATCCGAATACCATTAAGCTCAAATCAATCCAAATCCAATATCGACAATCCTATAATCTCACGGCTCATTAAATCCAAGTCTCATATTATTACCAGAACACATAAGGAAGCCCATGATAATTGCAAGACCAAGCATCCCACAATAAATTGCAAGCCGATCCAAACACCTCATATACCCGAGAAACGACATATCAAACCAATAATACCATGAAGATCAATTACAAACTCAAGCTGTGAATAGTAATCTTTGTGAAATTTAATCATACCAACAAAATCAATTTTATCAAATGTAACAAAAAAATTGTAACCAACGTTTTGCAGCAAATCACATTTTCGGATAAAATTTGTTGATTTGTAGATTTTGATAAGCCCACAAGCAACATATAGCACCCAGCCCATTGAAGCCATGAATTCACTCGGCCTAATTAAACTAGATACATAATCTGCTTATCCTAAATCACGGGTATATAAACCTCATATACTTCACACTACCCCTAATTTATAGCATCCAAACCCTAAATACTCTCTCCTAATACCCGCCTCCCTTCATCACATATCTGCTTCTCTTCTTATAACCCTAAAAATACTCTAAAACTTACGCCCCCATCAAAATACATTCTCAAATCTCATCAATAATGATCTACAATCCTCACTTACGTTTAATCAAACCCTAAACATACATCAAGAAATCAAACCTCCACATCATGCGTCTTATAACATAAACCATATACTAATCACGATCTAGAAATCATCAGATCCGATCAATGATATTCATTCTTAGTCATTACCTCACCACAGGGATGGCTTGAGGTTTAGAGAGGCCACGAGACCAAACAGAAGTTCCAGGTAGGTATCATATGTTTAATATGTGTTTTGTTTGAGGTCATAAATGAACCAATGGAATAAAGTAACAGATTTTTTATATTTATTTCATTATATTCGAAAAGGAAGAGATGAAGCTAGGCTTTACATGATCTTGATCTATGATGAGGTGGTGTTTATATTCTTTGAACGATTTGAAGCTAATAATTTCGAACACCAATCTGAGATCTTTAGATGTTTTTATTTTGTTCTTAGATATGGGATTAATAGATTCGGACCTGATGAGGTGTTTTAGGGTCATTTTGTTGTTGGTATTGGATCAGTTGATAACTATGGACTAATGAAGGTTACGGCCTGAGGTTTCTTGAGTCTTGTGGTAGTTTAGTTTAGTTTTTGGCCGGAGTCAACAACTCGCATATCAAAAGAGACAACTCGCATCAGTTTCAAACATGCATCTTTTTATAACAAAGACAACACGCTTGACCCATAAATATGAGACAACTCGCTTGTTTATCATCAATATGAAAACTCGCTTCCTTTAAATTTTGATAAACCGTATCTGCTTAAGAACAAGGTCAACAAGTCGCTTTCATTGCATCAATATGCAACTCGCATCATCTCTGGTAGCACCAACTCGCATATCCAGGATACATCAAATTTGGACACGCTGCGGTCAAAGCTCACAACTCGCTTTGATAAAACATTCAACTCGCTTTTGACAACATTGACAACTCGCTTCTTACACATTGAATCTGGACGAGTAGACAAGTCGCTCAAAAGCAACTCGCATTGATGAAAGACAGTTAACTCGCATGTAAGAATGACCCATAAACTGCATAAAGAGAACCATTTTTGACCTGTTTTTTACCAAGACATTGACCAGATGACCACATATATAATGGATATGAACCAAAAATGTCATATACAAAAACTTTTAAAAAACTTCATATACATATAATTCACGGATACATATATTTCAAGTAATATGTAAGACATTTGTTGGGCCATATGACAGCTTTACCAAAAAAAATACATAAATAAGAACTTGTATAAACTGTTTTTAGAAAAAAGTAGGAAGATATATTATCCGACCATTAAAGTGATATAAAAAAACAGTTTAAGACAAGATTCGAACCACCAAAAATCATCACAACACAATAACCTTGACAAACCGCATAACACAATCATACAAACCGTATCACAAATTGCTCAAAAACCATACGAATCATCAAGAACAACATAACCATGGCTCTGGTACCAATTGTAGGATCGTGAATATTATGTTGTTTGATGATTCGGGTGGTCTAGGACAATGATTAAATAAGAAATCCATTATTGAAGATGAAGAGAGTAGAGAGGAGGCTTTTGAAGGAGAGTTGCTTTACAAATGAAATGTTAGATTCAAAGAGCCACACCCTTCCATGGATGGAAGGGGTATTTATAGTTACAAAGAATCGTCCTCCTATCGGATGTGGATCGTGCATACAGGTGGGTAAAGACCCGTCCTTCCTCCACGGTGTTACACTAAACTAATCTACGCTACTAACTAACTAATAAATAACATAAATAATGACAAGTCTACGAGCTAACATATGCTACAATATAATTGGGGTGACCGACACTTTAACATGGAATTTTCTGATTCCTAACAAAGGTTTTTAGCCAATTGCCCAATTTGTGTTTTGAGCTTTTTAATCACAGCATCTTGGTTACGTAGGTTCATATTGGTGTCCTCCTTCACTTTGACCATCCATTCCTTGAGTTTATCTCCCTTTTTTGTAGATTCTTCGATGTGCCTGTGCATTATTTCTTCAAAGCAAGGTTTAGGAGGATTGTTGTTGATTCTTGTGTAGAACCTGAGATTTTTCTCGATATCTGGGCCCGTTATTCTGTAGTTGTTGAAAGGGATTCTCTTCCATATTTTCCTTCTTGATCCTTTTAACTTCCTCGTTGGAGGAACATTCTTTAGAAGGTGGAGTCCTGTTTCGCTCTACTTGAATGGAATGCACATTTTCCTTGAGCTTCTTCATTTCTCATCCAAGGCTTTCTAATTTGTTGTTTATTCTTTAAGGCCTTCCATATCTCCATTCTTACTTGGTTGCTCCTCCATTGTGCCATTTGTGAGAGTGGTGCGCCATTTTTGAATAGTTTCTAAAGCCAAAGTGGGTGTCATAACAGAATCGGCCCTGAGAATCAATCATTTGTCTTGAGGAGATGTTCGGACTCTTGTAGAATCGTTAGCCTTTTGTTGGTTGTTGAGATCATGAGTAGGGCATCCAGATAACAATTCTTTATATCTTTCCCAAGCTTGGTATAACGTTTCATCACCCTCTTGCTTGAAGTTATGGATTTCTTCCAATTTCTTAGCCGTCTTTGATGGAGGACGGTATCTCTGAATGAAACACTTTTTTAAGATAGGCCAAGTGTTGACAGTCCCAGCAGGTAATCGATCAACCCATCTTTTTGCAGGCTGACAATGTACTCGACGTTGTCTATATGTTCATGGGCATCATCGGTGATGCTTCCGAGAGAAGGATTTGCGTAATTACCTCATGAATTGAGGTTTGATTTGAATTGAGCATCTTCGCTATAGGCGGCCTAACAATCCTTGATCCTTGTTCTTCTCTTGTTAATGCCAAATATTCCTCAAGAGTGAGGTCATCAATGTTAACAACTTCCATGGTACCCGAAAACTCGAATAATGATCGTGAGAATAATAAAGCGGAATGAAATACTTAATATTAATCCTAAAATAACTCCCGTGGCGCCAAAAACTTGATGCGAGTTTCTTGACTGTGTTTTAATATTTATAAAGTCTCGTTATACCTATGGTCTACCCTAATGCACTAACAGGCGGTGTACACGGTCGTGTGTAGTGTAGTAATTGGTAAAGCCGAGGTCGTCCCAAGAGCTATGTGTGTTGGATTATTACTAAGTCTAGGTGTCACAGATTAATAATGGTTTCGATAGGGTTTAATTAATTAAAAACTAAAGCGTAATAAAATAAAGCGGATAAATGGTAAAGGAAAATCAATAGAGGAAAGTGGTGCTAACCTAGTTAATCCTCCTAGCTAGTTATGTCTCGTCTACTTACTTCCAATTACTTGGTGGGGTCAAAGTCGAGAGGACAAGATTTGGTCAATTCGCACTAACCTATCGAAAAGATGCCACCACAGGAGAAGTCGGTGTCCCTCATAAGTCCTGTTGTTCCTGGTCCCCTAAGCCAAGTCATTAAGTACCGCTACATGCTAGATTTATAATAGTGAATGCCCAGCCGTTAGGAACTTAGACACGCACCTCCTAATTCTTAAGTTCATCCAAACGATAGGTGATCAGTTGGTCAAATCGCACAAGTAGAAAGGGTCGTCAGTTGGTCATATCTTACCCTTCCCGTCTTAGTCCGCTCACCTAGGGTTAGTTGGTCATATCTCCTAGGCAATTGGCCTCTACCGCCATTCAAAACTACCAAACCAAGGGTGGCTACCAATAAACTATGCATGCATACACTTAGAAATAATTGTACGGAAGTAAAGTAAACGCAAACAAAACAATTAAGGAATCATAACTAGGCCAGCACCAAGAGGTGCTTAGCCGCTCATATTCATCATGCAAACCAATTCAATATTCAAAGGTACGAAATACATGAATTGAAAGTAAAAGAAAAATAAAATCCTAATGCTTAATGTAGGGGAGTGATTTCTCCCTTGGAGACAGCTCTGTATGCTCCTCTAGACCTGCCTTGAGATTTTTCCCACGTTCTCTGAGTGTTGTGTGTGGAATGGGATGATTAGAAATACTAGAATTCGTGGGGTATTTATAGGCCAGATCTGGGTTACAGTGTAACTAATATAAGAGTTACGCCGTAACCTTCTATTTCATCGTATTTTGCACTAGATCTGCTGGTTACGGCGTAACCTAATGAATAGTTACGCCGTAGTCTTCAATAAACAAGGTTACGTCATAGTAGATGCAATAGTTACGGCGTAAGTATCAGCGGCGTGGAACCTCATTTGACCTAATATAGTTACGTCGTAACCTTTGGGAAGAGTTACGTCGTAACCTTCTGATAAGATGGTTTTCTGAGTTACGCAATAGTTACGGCGTAATGTGAGAGACGAGTTACGCCTAACTTCTTCAAAGTAGCATACTGTGATAAATCAATAGATAAATCTCTAATTCCGCGTCTCTTTAGCTCCAATGCTCGTAACTTACCTGAAAGTGGAAAACAATGGAAAACAAGCGTAAATCCATATAAATGATATAAATTACAAGCATTATCGGGAGAAATTGACACTTAATATTCAGGACTATTTGATGTTATCATCGGGGAATCGAGAAGTTCTCATGTTAGCGCATTAATCCCACGATAGAAGACGTAGACGATCTGATGTTTGTTTAAATCATGGGTGGGGCATCGATAGAGTAGCTCATTAAATCTTTCCCATGCTTGGTAAAGCGTTTCTTCTCCAACCTGAACGAATTGATAGATTTTCCCAAGAAGCTTGGCCATTTTTTAAGGAGGGCAAAATTGTTGGACAGACTCTTTTCTTAGTTTATCCCATGCTCCTTTACATTCGTTAGGTAGTTTGTTATACCATCTTTTCGCGGTCCCAGTAAGAGTCATAGGAAAAATCCTTGCAGTGACCGAATAGCTCGGAGTACCTCGGCGTTGAAAGCAGAGGATAAGTGGAGAACTTCTTCACGTGATCCCGAACGTCCTCATCTTCATCTCCGAAAACTTAAGTTCGTGTAACTCTCGAATAATATGATCCGGAATAGAGTATTTTCAATATTAAAATCACTGTGTGAAGCTTCGTTGGCGGTTCTCATTTGGTCGCTCAAATCTTGCTCCATAGTTAGGTCATCGATATTTTCATTGATGACCTCACAGTTCTAACGTTATCTTGGTCTCGATTCGTAAAATGAGAAGATGTTGTGAATAGGAACCGAGAGTAAACTTTCTTTGTCCGAAATTGCTTCTCGGATCGTCGAATGGGGTGGCGAAAAAGGCCTCGAGCTGCGAGTCTTGTATCCTGACATTTAAGAAAGAAAATTAAAAATAGACTTAATACGAAATCCTAAAATAGCTCCCCGGAAGCGGCGCCAAAAACTTGATGCAGGTTTTACTGACCAGGTTTTAATATTTATAAAGTCTCGTTATACCTATGGTCTACCCTAGTGCACTAACGGTAATGTCGAGGACGTCCCAAGAGCTATGTGTGTTGGATTATTACTAAGTCTAGGTGTCACAGATTAATAATGGTTTCGATAAGGAATTAATTAATTAAACTACTAAAGCAGAATAAAGCAAATAAAAGCGGATAAAGGTAAAGGGTAAATCAATGAGGAGAGTGGTGCTAACCTAGTTAATCCTCCTAGCTAGTTATGTCTCGTCTACTTACTTCCAATTACTTGGTGGGGTCAAAGTCGAGAGGACATCATTTGGTCAATTCGCCCTAACCTATCGGCAAAGATGCCACCATAGGAGAAGTCGGTGTCCTCATAAGTGATGAGTGTGTAAATACTCATCATTTTGTACCATTTAAATCAAATTCATCCGAAAACACTCGAAACACATCAAAATGATCAAAATATCACAAATCGATGTTTTATGTGTTTTAAATGCAAAATATCAAAATCGGATGAAAACATATCAAATTTGCAAAAATTGCGCTTTAGTCCCCAGTTTCAAAATTGTCAAAAATAGTCCACGAGCCAAAATTTCAAAGAAAAATCATCAAAGGTCCGTTTTAAATCATAACTTGTCAAATTTGGTCCTTTGGTGAAAAATGTAAAAGTTTTGAGAAATTACAATTTGGTCCTTGAGTTTGCAAACCGGCGAAATTGGCCCTTGGAAAAATTGAAAATGGCAAATTTGGTCCTTGTAATGTCAACACTTGTCAAATTCTGTCCACGAAACTACTTTTCATAAATTACAAGTTTGGTCCCTTGTTTTGTGGAAATGGCACATATAGTCCTTGTGGTTAACTCTTCCAACCTACCTAATTAATACCATTGGCCCAATCCATTTACCCACCCAATACCCTTTACCGTGTTTAACCCGTATCCAACCCAACCTGTGTTATTAAAACCCGGTCAAACCCCTTTGACCCACCATTTCCTCCTCTTCACGTGATAACACCATAGCTATCATCACTCCCCTGCATACTCCCATCACACTCAACTATCATCACAACCCCCTCAAACACAAGACTCCAGGGATCATTTAATGCACCTCAAAACCTCACTCAACCTCACAAGCGGTTAAACAACTTTTGGCGCCAAAATGCTTTAAACGGCTAGGATTAAACTCATGATCCTAGGGTCATTATTGTTCTTTGGGATTTGTCAAAGAGAGAAGCGAGATTAAGCTTATAAAAGGCCAAGAGAAGTATGAAGAAAAGTAGTTAGCTTTTAATATTTTAGCAATGAATGTGAAATTTAATTTCCTAGTCTAAATTAGAGTTACATTTGTATTTTCAAGCTTCATTGTACTCAAGTAAACTTCTTGATGTATTTCAAATTGATTTAAGTGATAAATTCGGTTTATGTTCAATGTCCATCATTATTGTTAGCTGTTGAAATTTTAAATCTTAAACTCACTTGCTTAAGCTTTTAGCGACTCATTTTCACATTCAAGTAAGTTCATACCATTTCATAAAAGCTTTGTATAAGCCTATACTTCAATTTCATTCAATTTTGAACCTTGGTCAACAAAAGGTCAAAATGGGTCAAAATGATCTGAAAGGATTTGGGTTGTTGCGGGGCATGGAATGGGTTGAAATGGAAGCTAGGGGTTGGTGCAGATTAGGTTAGAGGTTCTTGGTTCTCATTGTGCTAGCTATTGTAGCTTGGACCATTTGTAAGTCACAATTAAGGTTTCTTGTATAATCTGTATTTGTAGTATAAATCTGTTAAAACACGGTCAAATAGTAATATTTAGGTTGATATAAGTCAGTTTGATCATTAAATAGCGGTGCACAGTCTAATTACATTTTGAGCATTAAAGCAAGAACTTAAAGGTGTTTGGTAGAGCTTAATAATGCGAGGTTAGAGGATAGCGATCTTGATAAGAGTAGTCTATACTTATTAAGGTAGTTGTTTGTAAGTCATTTGAGGTATTGGTTTGATCGGTTTAACTCATAAAGTCAAATCACTTTGTAATTTGCTCTATATCTGAATCATCAAAAATCGAGAGGTGTCATAGCTTGGTAATTGGTTCAAAAGTGTGAAATCTAGCTTGTGGTTATCATTTCTAGTGTTATAACATCATATTTTATGCACTAGATTGGATCAAAGCGAATTTGGTCAAAGCTTGTGAGTAATTTTCAAAAGTCAAAATCATCGAGTCAGGTTTTCATCAAAACTTTGAGAGAAGATTTACGGTTAATTCTCGAGTTTGAGAGTTTGAAATTTTGGAATTAACAATTTCAATGGTCTAATTCGATAATCACTTTTGCTTCATCTGGTTTGGTCAAATTAAGCTCCAAATAAGCTCATTTTTCGGGCCGAATCGCCTGCACTAAAAGTCGTTGAATCTTGACTTTTCCTCGATTTTGTCTGGGTGTGTCTGAGCTCATAAGAGCTCACCATGGTCTGGTTTTGGCACAATCATAGCTGGCCAGGTGGTGTTTAGGACTGCTTATCTGTTTTTCACTCTAAGCTTATAAATAAGCTGGTGCATAAGCCCCAACAGTAGGGGTGTTTCATTGAATTGGTGGAATAAGCAGTTGGCTTATTTCACTGATTTGAGCTTTAGGCTTGTTTAGAATAGGTGTTATTAGTTGCTATTAGCTTATTTTAGTAGACTTAATCCTTGTTCACTGTTTGGTAGCTTATCTCATTAGTTAGCTTATTCTAGTAGCTTATTTGATAGCAGGTTTACAAGTGACTCATTAACCTTACACATAAGTGTTGATTTTCCATTTTCATAGATTCTATATATCATTTTAGAATTTTCCTGAAAGTTTCATAAATTTTGGTCTTAATTTGCTATTTTCTCATTTTAAGTAGATTTTAATCAATTTTTAATTAACTTTTAATACAAAAATTCGAAAAAGGTTCCAAAAATAATTTTCAATTTTTAAGTTTAGATAAATATAAGAAGTGAAAAAGTAATTTTCCAGATTTTCATAGTTTATTTGGTAATTTTAGTAATTTAATTAGTTTTAAATAGTTTAAAATTGGTAGAAAATAGAAAATAATCGAAAAAATACAAAAATAGTTTTAAAATTCTAGTTTGATATTTTAGACTTTTCCATTTCATAATTTTATTTTTCTAGCTTTGTTTCCTAATTTCTTGTATTTTAGTTAATTATTAAATAGTTAAAATTAGTTTTAATTAATAATAATTAGATAATTAGTGATAAAAATAGTTTTCTTTTTTTTAAAAAAGTTTCTTTTATCATTAGGATTGTAAAATATAATTTTCATATTTTTAGGGTTAATATTGATTTAGTTTCGCTTTTTATTTTGTGCGTCGCGTAGATTTTAATTCCGGTTTATGAAAACATAAAAACAAAAACATCATTGTAAAAATAGTGATAGCGTTTATTTAATAGATTTTATCTTTTAATTTCCTCTCATTTGCATTTAAGCCGTTTTATTGTGTTGTCCTTTTCCGTAGTTATAATAATTCCAAATATCCTTTTCCGTTCAAACTCCTCGATCACTAAACGTCGATAATCCATTGCACATTTCATTTGGGACATAACGACAGGGAGACTCTATACTCCTCGATCTTCATTGATTTCGTGCTTGAGTTTTTTAAGTTTTCTTACGCTTGCGTGAGAGAACTTAACGGTTTCTTGCGCATCGATAAGTCATGTTGTTCTGGTCCCCAAGCCAGTCATTAAGTCTTGCTACATGCTAGATTTATAATAGTGAGTGCCGGGCATTAGCAACTTAAAACTCACCCCTAATTCTTAAGTTCATCCAAACGGTAGGTGATCAGTTGGTCAAATCGCACAAGTAGAAAGGGTCATATCTTACCATTCCCGTCTTAGTCCGCTCACCTAGGGTCAGTTGGTCATATCTCCTAGGCAATTGGCCTCTACCGCCATTCAAATCTACCAAAACAAGGGTAGCTACCAATAAACTATGCATGCATACACTTAGAAATAATTATGCGGAAGTAATGTAAACGCAAACAAAACAATTAAGGAATCATAACTAGGCAAGCACCAAGAGGTGCTTAGCCGCTCATATTAACCATACAAATCAATTCAATATTCAAAAGTACGAAATAGATGAATCGAAAGTAAACAAAAGATAAAATGCTAATGCTTATCGTAGGGGAGTGATTTCTCCCTTGGAGACAGCTCCGTATGCTCCTCTAGACTTGCCTTGAGCTTTTTCCCACGTTCTCTGGTTGTTGTGTGTGGAATGGGATGATTAGAAATGCTGGAATTCGTGGGGTATTTATAGGCCAAATCTGGGTTATGGCGTAACTATAACAAGAGTTGCGCCGTAACCTTTAATTCCTTCGTATTTTGCACTAGATCTGCTAGTTACGGCGTAACCTTATTAGTGGTTACGCCGTAGTCTTCAATAAACTTGGTTACGCCGTAGTTGATGAAATAGTTACGGCGTAGTTCTTAGCGGCGTGGAACCTCATTTCACCTAATGTAGTTCGTCGTAGCCTTTGGGAGAGTTACGCCGTAACCTTCGATGAGTTGGTTTTACGAGTCACGCTTTAGTTACGGCGTAATGTGAGAGAAGAGTTACGTAACTTCTTCAAAATCGACATACTATGATAAATCTTTAGATAATTCTCCAATTCCGCGTCTCTTTAGCTCCAATGCTCGTAATTTACACGAAAGTGGAAAACAATGGAAAACAAGCGTAAATCCATATAAATGATATAAATTACAAGCATTATCGGAAATTGACACTTAATATTCGTGGACTATTTGATGTTATCAATCATCAAGGATATCAATATCCTTGGATACAACCTATCTCTATTTGTACATCGATACACCATATCGATTGTAGACCCTTGTCATCTTTCACTAATGCCTTTTGACTTGACTTTTTGGCATCCTTCACTAACGCCTTTGACACGGACATTAAGCACCTTTCACTAATGCCTTCATCTTGACTCTTTTGGCATCCTTTACTAATGCCTTTAACACGGACGTTAAGCACCTTTCACTAATGCCTTCGTCTTGACTCTTTTGGCATCCTTCACTAATGCCGTTAACACAACACTTCTAGGGAGGAAGAAAGAACTATCAACAAAAGAATCTCAGTAGTCTTGATGATGACGAAGCATGGCAACTCATGGACTTGAGCTTGCTCGACTTCAAGAGGTGGTGATCTCTCCTTTAAGAGGAACCTAGAAAATCACACAAACACAAACACAAACTACATAGAGAGATCCTTTGGATCTGAGGTTAGAAGGTTTACAATACTAGGAGAAAGTATGTGTGGAAGTGGCAACCCAAAATGAGTAAATGGCTCACTATTTATAGAAGAAAATAAGCTACTGTTCCACGGATCCCTTACTTGAGGGATCCATCCAGTGTAAACCGGGGGAACCATGGGACGCTCCTCTTTGCCCATGGGTTTTGGGTCATGGGTCATGGGTCATGGGTCCTAGACTTTGGACCATGGGTATCCAAGTAGATACAATGTATCTAGTAGGTGCAAAGCATCTAGTCCATGGGTCATGGGTTAGCTCCATGGGTCATGGATAATACCCATTATGACTTATGCATGATCTCATGCAATGGGTTATGGGTTATGCTCCATGGGTATGAGTCATGGACTTTGGGTTATACCCAACTACATTCAATGTATTTGGTCAATGGGTCAAATGCTTAAACTTCTACCCATTATAATACATACTAATTATGTATATATCTACCCAATATGTAAACACTAGTTGTTGTACATATGTATTACTAAATAATAAAATCACTATTACTTGTTTAGTGTTTTATGTGAAAACGTAAGTGTGTTAGTAAACTATTGGCTCAAACTATTTACGTGTTTTATTTGTTTCGTTAAAATGATCTTACGTTTGTTATCGACAAAACATTAGAAGATCGTAAAATATAAATAAA
This sequence comes from Chrysanthemum lavandulifolium, assembly GCA_022545495.1. Lineage (NCBI taxonomy): Eukaryota > Viridiplantae > Streptophyta > Magnoliopsida > Asterales > Asteraceae > Chrysanthemum > Chrysanthemum lavandulifolium. Next base: position 106,198,071 of record CM040245.1, on the reverse strand, counting down.
TGTTTTTACGGCTTATTTGTGTTAACAATATCCCCCTTTTTGTTGATAACAAAACATAAGATTATTTTGAGGAAAAACTAAAATTCGTAAAAGTTTGAATTGGAGTTTTAACTCTCTTCTCTCCCTTTTTGTCGAAACAAAAAGAGCGCCGAAAAGAAACCAACACATTGTTTTAAGAAAAACATATAAAAGGAAAGAAAAAAAATATAGAGAGCAAGCGACGGGAAGTGTTCTCGTCTTAGCTCCCCCTTGATGAGTCCATCCCTTTGTGAGGGCGTCAAGTAAGAAGAAATACTAAACTAGTGCATTGCAACTATGTTTGCAAACGGTTTCGTCTTTGTGACGACTATGCTCCCTCTTGATGATTGCAACTTTGCAAGGAGGACGTCATAAAATGTAATCCTAATGTGAAGGATATTTCAAATGATTTTGCAATGTATCTCTTTGACGTGAAACTCCCCGTAGCTAAGGGTGTCAAAGTCTTCATGTGTATATTGAAAATCTACAAAAGAAAGGTTAGAAAACAAGTATATAATGCATAATTTCCTGCAAGTAAGACTCAAGTTAGTAGTAAACAAGTCTTCTGTTGCACGGATCGCAGGGTTCCCTCCTTGGAGGGATCCGTCTAGGGAAAACAGAGGGATCCGTCTGTCTAAAAGTTTAAGACAGCAATGGTGATGTGACAAATGATGTCAACATCAAAATGAGATATGTATTAAGGCACCAAACATATACTCAAGACAATATGGCATAAAACATATAATTTCATTCAATAATAATACGAGATGATCTACAAATATCTAGAACTAAGAGAATGATTTAAACATGAAATGTGATTCCTAAGCGATTTAAGTTAAGCTTAAGACTAGGACACCACTTGAATCCTTAAGCTCACGGTTGTTTAGGTTTGTTGACCTCATCGAAACATTCGAGGAGGTGATAAAACATGAAACGTTGCTCTTCACGTAGTTCATGTATCAAGCCTTCAACGTGTTGACAATGATAAAAATCCTTGTCATGGCTCCGAAAAGGTGGTGGTAGAAATGGAGCGGCTTGATGTGTAGGATCAAGTGAAGAGGGTTGAGGATCCTCAAAAGACGGAGGGATTGGTTGAGGCACATTGAGCAATGTAGGATGCGGTTCTACTAAGAATGAAGGTGGTGGTAATGGAAAGTCCTCTAAATGATTAGGTCCTTAGTGGTTCCTTGTCTCCAAAGGTGGACTATTTGGTGATGTAGGTGGTTCCCTATTTAACGAGAAGGTTGGTGAGTGGGAAGTTCTCGGTGATGAGTGATATAATGAGTAGAGATTTGGATGAGAAAGATGTTCGGTAAAGGAATGTAGTCTATGTTCTAGGAATAAAGGGTTAGGCGTTTTACTAGAACTAGGTGCGTTTGGTTTAGAGCTTGATGAAGCCTTTTCTAACCCAAGAGGTCTAATACTAATTCTTGCGGTTCTCTTGGCTATTGTTGATTGAGATTGTTGAGGTGGGATTCTAGCATTTTGACCTCTTACGGGTGATGATTTGGTGGATGATATCTCATGGACCATATGAGTATTCCTTTTGGATGAACCTTTGGTTGAAGAGTTGTGGCTAGATGCTTTAGTCATAGTGAAGGTGAGGATGTGATAGAAGTCTTTAACTATTGATTTTTAGGATTGTGTTAAGAGTGGTGACTTAAGCTCTCAAGAGTTTTTGGTTTATAAAGGATGGGTTTGAGTTAAAGAATTAAGTTCAGGACCATTAAGAAAATTTGGCATGCACTAAGGTCAACCTATGGTGTTGTTTAGCTCTAGGGAATCATTAAATGGTAAGTAAAAGTGTTTAGATTACCAAAAGGAGTTTAAATTTTGAGAGAAAAGCTTATTAGAAGCTTTCTGTAGACACGGATCCCATGGTTCCCTCTCACTAGGGATCCGTCTGGTTATAAACCAGGGATCCGTTTGTCAGACAGAAATATGGTGAAGTGATTATGCTCTTGTAAGGTCTAGTGCCTATAAATCTTGAGGGTTTGACTTTCCTTAGATGTCTTAAGTGATAGGTGGCTTAAATGTCCAACTATAAGGAGTGAGGATACTTAATGATGGTATTAGGTAGGAAAGTGGACTTTTTGAGAGTGTAACTGAGTGTTTAAAGATGATACTCATTGATTTGAGAATGACAAATGATGGCAATTGATCCTAGAGATCAGATGATGACTTAAGAGAACTTTGAAGAATTCCTAAAAAATAAAAAGAAATGAAAAACTAGTTTTGAGCCTATTTTAAGGTAAGGATTACTATAATCAATTTGCTAAAATTGAGAGGAACATCGAGCTAAGTATTTTGAGATGTGAGGAACAATGTGTGAGCATTTGAGTGGAAATATGGTGAGTTTTGGTGAGTTGATAAATAAAAAACACTTTGAATTTGATCCTAAGTTAGCTATGGGTGAGTGTGAGACCTACTGAGCTTGAGGAAGACTTGAGTAGTCTTAAAGAATCATTTTAGTTAGTATGATGTGATCTAGGGGTGGGTTTGATGTAAAAGGATCATGTCGATATATGTTTGCGGGATCCCACGATTCCTTCATTTGAGGATCCGCTAGTTATAGCCAGGATCCGCTCATGGCGATTAGTAGCTTCTCAGCAATTGTGCAATTTTTGCGCTCTTAGCAAATGCTTATCCAAATTATTTCTACAATCAGTAAACACATGCAAACAACAAGTATAACGCATAGCAAGTGGGGGATACTAAAAGGTAATCAAAAATGAGTGACAAACACTACTTGAATGAGATCAAGTCGTCGTAAAATCTCATTTTACTAGCTCCTAAGTTAAAGTGTCTAATGCCAAATCATTGCAACTCCTACAAGCTACATCCTAATCTACATAAATATTGTTAAGATGTTTACAGATGATAACGCTCAGATTGTGCATGTTTTTAGTAGCGTTATGTGTACTTTTATGTCTGTTATTTGGTTATATTTGCGTGATTTTAGTACTTAATCGTATCTAGAGATGTTTGTCTAGTGTTTATAACCAAGTGCAGGGAAATGGAGGAAAATGTGGAAATATGCAGCTAATCGAAGATTCCCGCTTCAGTAAAGTCTAAATCAGTATCTCTAGGACCTTTGAAGACTTTAGTGATTGAAGAACCAAGTTCTACAAGACATAGTGAAGAGAAAAGATCAAGTTTTGTATCTCAGAAGATCCAACCGGATCCGGTTACACCTTCAGCCGGATCGGTTGGAAGTTGGTCGGAATTAGTGTTTTTACCATAGCCAACCGATCGGTCGCAACCCGCAACCGGATCGGTCGGTTTGTTATTATTGAAGACCAACCGGATCGGTTGGTCATATGACCGATCCGGTTGGAGAAGCTGCAGTTGTCAAATCTTCATCACTAAGCTTCCCCTTTGCATCCAAACGATTCTAGGTCTTTCTCTTGGTGTATTCTAGTCCCTTCCTTACTCCTTGGAGGCCAAGTTAAGCATTTAACACCTAGGCCTTGGAATTAGTATAAATAGAGGCTAATTGTGAGCTTATGAGACACACCTCAATTACAAATCTCTACTCATCAAACCAAGCCTTAAACTCTTAAGATTCGTCCTTAGAAATCCGAGAAGTTTGGAGTTCGAAGTTCCACCTTTGGAGGCCAAAACACCAAGAAGTCCACCACGATCCTTTGGGAATCATTACTTCATCATTTGTAATCTTATTCCAAGCATTGTAAGACTTTTAATCATGTTTTCTAATGATCAAAGTTATGAGTTTATGTTCATGTTTGCTATGAGTGGCTAGTTTCTTTATACACTTGCTTAAATGATGTTGATTATCATATGATTAGTTAGTGATTGTGTTAACATGTTTTAATTCAATTTCAAGTTAATTCTAAGATCCAATTGTGCTAAAGTTTCATAGTGACATTTGTTAATCAAGTTTGGCTAATTGATAGTAATCGTTGGGGTCGAAAGAACTTCGTGTTATTCAACTAGTCATAATCATTTTGTCTATGGATGATTGTTTTTACCCATCATTCTTGATTATACAAAGGAACCAAAGTGTGGTTGTAATAGAAACGCTTTTTGATTATCAAATTGGATTGGTTGGAAACATCTAAATGGTCGTAAGATTAGTTGTTGAGAATCAATTGTAGCCTTTTGTCTATGATCGGTTACCTTTTGTATTGACCATTTCTTAAGCAATTTGATGAACAAGTGGATGTTTTTGTGTTTAAGTTTATATAGGTAAACTTATGAAACTTGAATTGATCTTGAATTGATTGGTTAAACTTAAAGCTTGTTTTTATGAACTAAAATCTTGACGAAGGTTTAACTTGTAAGAACAATAGATTAGTTTTCAACTAATTATCACAACCAACATGTTAAGTAGTTAACACAATCACATTAATCTATGATATGAAACTAGTTTAAGCAAGTGTAGTTTTTAATCATCTGAATTTCATTATATCTATTTGCTTTGTTATATGTTTTGGATAGACTCGTTAATTCAAACTTGTATTTAGATTCACTTAAATCCTATGAGCGATCCCGACTTACCTTCATAATCTTGCTATAACGGACGAGTATACTTGCTCGTATGTGTTATTGGTAATATTGGTAATTCACCTTTATAAATTTAAAACTTGCACCAACCGGCACATCAAGTTTTTGGCTATTTGTCGGGGATTTGATTGTGTTTCAACAAGTTTTGAATTTCCTCGGTCGATTCAACCAAAAAAAAAAAAAATTCTCAGAAACCTTAACCGGATCCGGTTGCCCCTCAACCGAATCGGTTACAATTTTAACCCACACTCAACTGGTCTAACCGATCGGTCGCATCCCGCAACCGATCCGGTTACCTGCTCTGATCCATAGAAACCATTTTCGTTGTTTGTCCATGTGTTTAGATATTGCCTGGATTCTCTAGGACATTGTATGAACACTCGAGCAGCGGGAATAGAACCAATTACACCTCTTACCAACCCCGAACGTTTGATTCGAAGAAGAAGGAGAACATGTTTCATACCATTGGAAAATCGTGTACCAAGAGTACCAAACCCACCATTTGATAACCTCATTGAAGCCAAAGTTGTTTACAACCCTTTCACCAATTTACCTTTTCCTATGGCGGACGATCAACCCATGTGGGGAACCAACCGAATCGTAGCACCAACCCCCGAAAGTGCTATTGTTGCTATTAACCTTGGTGACAACTTCACCGTGAAGGGACATCACCTTTCTATGATCAAAGACCGACAATTCGATGGCGTGCGCGGCCGATCCGCATAAGCACATTGCCGAATTCATCGAAATTTGCGGCTTGTTTCGTTATGGCGACACCGATGTCAATGCCATCAAACTCAAACTTTTCTCATCATCACTCACGGAGATGCTAAAGTATGGTACAATGAATTAACCCGGGAATCATCAATACTTGGGAGGAGATGAGGCAAGTTTTTGTAAGCCGATTCTTTCCACCGCCATGTTTGATTGATTAATGGGAGAAATTCGTGCTTTCAACCAAAACCCAAACGAATCACTTGTCGAAGCTTGGCTTGAATGAAAGATTTGCCGTAGTTGTCATGGACATGGATTATCAAAAGGAACCATTATCCAAATCTTTTACCATGGACTAGATGAAATCTCTCAAGGCATCCTTGATCTTTGGAGGAATTTTTCTATAAAACTCCCAATGATGCACATCAATTGCTCGAAGATCGATTACTTCTCAAACTTTATTGGTCCAAAGATTCCAAAACCAAACCTCTCCGAAAAACCGTTGCTTTTGTCGAAAACACCGATACCTCAAAACTCATGGAGAAGATGGGCGTTAACCTCAAAATCGACTCGCGAGACAAAGATATCAAAGATGAAATAAAGGAAATGCGAGATGGATGCAACAATTGTGGAGGAAATCATCCATCGTCCGAGTGCGACGATAAACCTATGGGTGGACCGAAAGAAGGAGAAGCAAATTACGCTCAAGGAGGATATCGTAGTAATTATTACGGTCGAAATTCTGGAAATTGGCAAGATCGCCGACCAAGGGATGACAACCGTGATTCTCAGCCACGAACTGACGATCCACCACACCTAAATTCCGACAAAAGACGGAAGAAACCGAATTCAAAAAACCATGAGAGAATTTGTGGTCGGTCAAAATCCGCAAATGATTTTATCAAAATCAATTTTCAATCTCAAAGCCAAAGTTGAGCAAGGACGGAAAAATCATCAAGCATCTATCCAAGATCTTGAAAACAAGCTTGCGCACTTCGACCAACATTCCTCTAGACCATCGGTTCATTGCCAAGTAACACTCAATCCAATCCAAAACCATCAAATGATAAGACGTCACGTCCACCCCAAACAAGAAATGAACATATCAATCTTTGTTTTCACAAGAAGTGGTCTCGTCGATCCACCACCTAATCCTAATACTTCATCACCATTGATAGTGAGGATGAAAGCGAAGAACCAAACACAACTCAAACCACCAAAAGAAAGACATTCCATCCGTCAAGGCGTATACACCAAAATTCCTTATCCTCAACGCCTAAAGAAAGAGAAGATGGAAGAGCGTTATAAGAAGTTTATTGAAATAATCAAAGAGGTTAGACTCAATGTTCCTCTCGTTGATGTTATAGCCGGAATGCCCAATTACGGAAATTTTGAAAGAACTTCTTAATAACAAAAGCAAGCTTGAGCAAATATCGACAACTTTTCTTAACGAAGAATGCTCACTATAGTTCAAAACAAAATTCCACCAAAGCTCGGAGATCACGGGAGCTTTCTTATTCCATGTACTTTCGGGAATAATGTTAAATGTGATGCTTTGGCCGATCTTGGCGCAAGTATCAATTTGATGCCTTATTCGCTCTATTCCAAGTTGTGCAACAACAACCTGAAACCAACAAAAATGAGCATCCGATTGGCAAATCATTCCTATCAATATCCTGTGGGAATCGCTGAGAATATGCTTGTTCAAGTCGGTAAATTCATTTTCCCGTGGACTTTGTAATCTTGGAAATAGAAGAAGATAGTAAAGTCCCACTCATTCTAGGAAGAC